>JASAND010012894.1:0-16701 GCA_030248195.1 Trissonchulus latispiculum
AACCCAGGAAAATCCTTTTTAAAATCTAGTTTTTAACAGTTAGCATGAAATAATTTAGGACACAATGAACATTTTAACTGAAAATCTTGCAAGGCAACTTTACGCGAGAATTTGCAAGCAGATGCGCTGCAAACTGCGGTAGAAGGTGACGGCGCCATACAGTTGTCCCGTAAAATAACGTGAAAGCAAATAAATAGCAAATGATCGGAGATAAAAGAAAATAGTCCAAGCACTGCAAAACGACAATATAAGGGCCATCAGGTAAGGAGAGAACTGTGTAAAATCCAAACCAGATATACTAATTTGGGCGGGATCAGAAAAGGAAATCCAACAGATAAACCAAGAAAAAAGGAATCAGTTAGAAGAAATAAAGAGTTAATCAAATCAGTAATAAAATAAATAGACCACATAACAGAAGGTGATAGCAAAGCCAGGAGCATAGTAAAGTCGTATCGGTAGGTCGTCATAAACAAAATCAATCGAGGCCTCTTCGTCGGCCGCTAAACAATAAAAACCCATTTGATTCGAGCACTGAATCAAATGGGTTAAAACCTGCGTAGCTCAATAGTGTCGAACTCTACGTTGCCACACAGTCTGCCAGCTCTGCGATTGACTGCTTCGAGCCCCTGTAGGGCATAGACCGGTAGATCGGTGCATATTGGAAGGCAGTATTCAACGCAAAGACTTATGGCAGCTATATTGTATTGTATATTGTATAGCTATTGTATAGGTGAGCCCGAGCGTTGTAGCTGAGGGAGATGGAGCACCGCCGCAGCATACCGAACAGGCGTCCGGTAGTTACGGCTTTGGATGTAACAAATTTCACCCAAGAAAGGTTGCTGGTGTAAGTTAGTCCCAGTAGCCGGAGACTGTCACAATAAGGAATAATGGTGTTAGACCACTGCAGATTGCGGACATTCTGGCGGTAGCGCTTCCGAGAAATTAGCATAGCCTGCGTTTTTATATTTATATTTATTTTTTAATTTTTTAATTTTTTATGTTTTTATTTGTGGCGTTTTACCATAATTTTCCCTGCGCAAGATGCGATATATTTACCAGAATGGTTCCACGACTTTTCCATAAATTTACGAAATTTACCAGTAATTTACGGTCTCAAATCCCGTTTTAAAAGCGGTTTAGCGATTATACGTACGATGATTATGTTACGTCTTTACTATATACTTGTTTACAATACTTTACTTTTACTTTACTTTGCAATAAGTTTACTTTTACTTTTTACTACGTTTTTACTGTGGGAATGCTTATTGAAAAAACGTGGCAAAAGGGCCCCCGCCCCCCCCCCCTTAAGGTGATAGTGCCACTACCTTACCGGATTTCCTACGTAATGTTTGTATGGATGAAGAAATCTTGTCAAAAATTTTGGTGAATCAAGTCTGGCTGGCAAACTACCTTTAGGCAAAATCTTGGTGTAAGAATACACACTATGCAGCTGACTGAAAGCATAGCGAATTCGTAAAACCAAAGCAAACAATGAAAAGTTGCGATTTCTTTGTTTTTTATTTTCTCGTCACTGCTTCCACCAAACTTGATCAAATTTTCCTTGATATGTTTTATATCTGCATACGCTCAGGCCGTTTTCTTTATTTTTGAAAAACGCAGAAGTGGGTAAGATATAGAATTTTCAATGTTTCAAAATAAGCGAAAAAATTGAAAATGCACTTTTACGAAAAACTAAAAAATGGCCTGAGCATATGCAGATATAAATTAATTTATAAATTATTTATAAATATAAATATCTATTTGATATAAATTAGCTTTATAAATTAAGCAAGCTTGCATGGAAAATTTCAAACAAATTCACAAAGGAGATATTTAAATACAAAACTTTTAATTCATTTCCTCTTGTGTAGCCGCAATCCAGCCCCCCCCCCAACGTAGCAGCTATGCTAAAGTCTGACCAAAAATTCTTGGAACCGAACTGTGAGCGGCTGTCATGAGTTAAGGGGGGGGTGCTAGTTGGGCCGAAAATTCGATTCTCACCAATTTGGCTCAAATTGTGCTCATTGATACTCCCTAGGGCCGCACACAGTCCATTGAAATTTGCGATGATTTGTTCCAGGAATAAAAAAAGTTACAGCCTTTCAAAGTTTCCGATTCCTATTGAAAATGGCCTAAAATCGGAACTTTAGATTTTTCGCTTCTGACAACGATAACTTCTCAAATCAAAACCGTTTGACACGTTCTATAGCTCATTTTGGAGCTAAATACAATATCTAAATCCTGTCGAAGAGCTTTTTTCAAAATTCAGTTTCTAAATTTCGTTGCAATCTTTTTTTGTGAGACAACCCCACAAACACAGAAATTGAAAATTCACGAACATACGGTTTCTGACAGATAACTTAAATAGCTTCAAAATGGACGTTTGTGCCAAGAAGAAAAGTTTTTTAGAATTCAAAAAGCTATCGATTGATGTAGATATTGTGCATATTTGTAAAGTTCGAAAATTTTCGAAAAATGTGTAATGTTATGGATGAATTAAAGCTCAAAAAGTAAAGAAAATTCATAAAAAACCATGGATCGTGACCTTAAGCGGAATTGTTGTTGTTGCTCTTGAAAATCAGTTGCTCAGAACCTAGAATGCAGTGTGTGAACGTCCAAGCAATTGTTGTAATTAGCATTGAGCATGTGAGTACCAGAGTTGTCAGCCGGTTCGAAAATTCACTAATAGGGACATAGGGTCTAGCGTGGTTAGGGAATAAGGTTAGAAATAGTATTATAGCCCGCTTAAAGGACGCAAGAATAGAATAGGAACTCAGTAGAATACGGTTTGATAAGGATCAATCAGAGTATTAACTAATAACGGAGGGGTCGTTACCCTTCCCGGGTCAGTAATAGGCCCTAATCATGGTCTCTGATTAAATAACGGAGGAGTCGTTACTCTTCCTAGGCCTTACAAGGCCTCCTGTTGTTAGAAAACATTCCGAAATTTCATTTAAAACAAACTAAAGTTAATGAAAAGAGAAGTTTAACAAACGTGTCGCCTAAGAAGTAGCAAGTCATCAAGGAAAATGCTGTTAAAAGACGTCTTATACCGTTATTCAGCTCAAATGTTGGAAGATGGGTCACTAAAATGTAATTATTCATTAGCTAGGAGCATGAAATAATGCTAAGGGATCTTAATAGGTGTTAGCTAGGCATAATTAGCAGTAATTTGGTAATAATTAATGAATTTTGAAGATTTTGGCAAAAATACAACTTAGGCTTATCTGAAAGGCAATTTTTTCCTGATTCTAAAATTCCAAACCCGGTCTTTTAACTCCCAATAATGCGAAAGATACAGGCAAAAACGGTTTTGGGAGATTACACTTAATTATCTAATAATGACCTTACGTAAACTTTGTAACAGGGCGTAACAATCACGTGTTGTTACGTTCATTCATTCTCCTCTTCATTCTTGGGCTTCTGTTGGCCCTCACCCAGCAAAGACTTGCCTTGCAGAAGCAGAGTTAGTACACACCTTAGGTGTGAAAGTAGGTTCGGAGCGGGCGTAACCCTCTACCAAATTAATAAAATAGGGTGAAACTAAGTGGACTTAGGTAGTTTTGTACGTAGATTATTAATATTTAGTTTTCAAAATTCGAAATTCAAAATTTCCATCAGTGTTGCTTCAGCTCCGACCGAGAGAGGTCGTGTACCCCCCCCCCCTTTCAAATGCGTTCTCCTGGTGTGCCAGCGTTTTGGCCGGAGAATCCCCAACGCATTTAGCCCCCCCATAGCACTAGAGTTAGGACCTCCTCTGGCCCACACAGGTCAGAGGGGATGATCTGAGCCAACACGAAGCAACACACGCACGCTTAAGGACCATTTGAGCGTACTATGCTCGGCCAGAATTACACACTAGGAACGCAACTTTTAGGGATTTGTTAGAAGGCCTTTTTTTCGGTCTATCTCTTACTTTTGGCTTTGTGGCCTTCGGGCCTTAAATTTTAACCAAAATTCTAGCCCTTTTGGTTACGTCTTTATCCATAATTAGCGAGCCCTCGTGGCCAGTAATTTCACTTTTAATCAGGGAGCCCTCGTGGCCAGTCGTTTTTTCCTTTTTCACGTTTTTGGGTTTCTTTTAGTAATCACGGGATTCTGAGTGGGGACCCACCCCTGAGCTGAGTTAGGAGGTCCCTTGGTTACGACCTCATGTTAAAATCTGAGCTATATTAGGAACAATTTTCCCCACAGCCGGCAATTAGGAATTGCAGGCCGTAATTGCAAACGTAGGCGCTATTGAAGCTAAAAACATTGTCTGCAATTGTGAAATGTAATTTTGTGTAGGTCGGCTACCTAAAATTAGTAGGAAGTGAAAACCAAGAATCGTTTCAAGCATTAATTATTCAGTTGTTTTGAGGGGAATGGCCGACTTCCCCAGTTAATTTACTTATACGAAAGCTGTCTTTAGCGGAAAGGTGTGTGTGTAATTCTGTTCTTGTTGTAATAATTGCCGAGCAATTATTACTCGTTCAGCTTTCCAAAGAAATTGTCAAAGTTCCCAAAATCCTCAATCGTTGTCAAAACTACTAAAATTTACAAACTTCAAGTTTAGGACGAAGGTCAGTAAATTTCAAACTCCGACAAAGATGTGCATACAAAGAGTAGATAGGTTTAGATAGGAAGATACTGGGATTAATATTATGTGTTTAGTTGTCCACGTAATTGTTGTGATGATAATTGTGCGAATGTGTGAATGTGACCCCCAAATTTACGTAAAATTGGCTTCTTGGGTAAATTCCTTATGGATTATGAGGTTCCAAGTTTAGCCCCATTTCTAGAATGTGAATGGTAGACAGAAATTGTGTAATTGTGAGTGTGAATGAGGGATACCATGTAAACCCCCTTTTTGTAAGATAAGGGTCTTGGGACTGCCAGAATGAACGTGTAAATACTCAGATATTAGGCAGGAACTGGGCCAAATTGAGTAGCAATTTGGCCCCTAATCGTAAACAATTAGGGATTTATTTTGTCTAGAACCTAGATGTATGTTTGACGCGAAATTGCTAGTTTTGGAGTGAATATGGTGAGAAACTTTACAGGAATATTGTTACATTCGGCGGTTTAAAGCAGATTCTGCAGCCTAGGGTCATGGGGACCCCGTATTAGGTCTGTAAATCTGTCGGGTTTCCGGTCATTCGTGTAGGTAGCCCTGCGATTAGGGGGCGGATAAGCCGCATTTATGAGATCCCAGAACTAGCTGAACCGGAATTATAATAGGAATAATATATAAAATAACAGGAAATGCACTACAATTAAGTTTTTCATAGCAAACGTCCGATTAGCGGACCGGCAGGTTATTTAGTTCTAATTCAAGAAAGTAAACCTAGTTGTGTCGTGTTAGTAAATTATTAGCTAGAAAGACGTTTACTCAGTGTAGTATCAGTTATTCGGTCTAAAATAGTTATTAGTTCAGGGTTGTGACATTAATCGTTTAAATTATGTCGGTTATAAGGTTCAGTTTTGGGTGTGAGTAAAAGCCAGCCCAGACCCCAGCCCCAACCTCCAGCCCCGGTGGGTAAAATCCGGCCTCCAGCCTCCAGCCCCTTGGGTAAAGTCCAGCCCCGACTGCCAGCCCCACTGGGTAAAACCCGGCCCAGCCCCAAGGGTAAAACCCAGCCCCGTTTTTTAGCCCCTTTTTTCCAGCCCCGTTTTCCTGACCACGTTTTCCAGCCCCTGTTTTCCAACACCTGGAGTAACGTTTATCCCAGCCAGTATGTCTCGGTCCATGTATTAATTCCATTAACCTGGACCTATTCCTGAGAGCAAGCACAGAAAAGTGGGGTCCTTTAAAGAAAGGAAGAAAGGTTCTTTAATACGTAATATCTAAATCTAATCCGCTTAATCTTAAAAGAAATAGGTATATGCTAAAATGTAACTATCAAAAATAAACAACTGCTCAAGTTTATTTAAATTCACAATGTCTAATTACATTTTGCACATACCTCTATGAAAATGTGTGCATCTAGCTTCGAACAAAAGCAAACAAGACAAAACACTTCTGTGCTAGTGTCATTCACCGACCCTGTGAAGTGAAACCGGCCTAGGCCCACTGTGGACCGGGCGGTCAATCCAACTAACTGCCTTCACCAGCCGGATTGCCAGCTTGCGACAGTTTCGCCGAATTGGAGCCTTAAAATCTTCAAAAGTATCAAATGTTTCACATTTTAACTTGTATTTTGGCTAACCGGTCAAGTAAGGTACCGGTCGGCACCCCACTATTCACTGCTTGCTGTCAGAAACTGGTCCAGATGAATGGAATTTATCTGGGCCCTTTCATGCTGCTGGCTGGGAAAACCTAATACCCCAGGAGCTGGAAAACGGGGCTGAAAATGGGGCCTGGGTTTTACTACAGGGGCTGAAAAATGGGGGCTGTGTTTTACCCTTGGGGCTGGAAAATGGGGGCTGGGATTTACCCTTGGGGCTGGGCTGGATTTTACCAAGGAGGGCTAGAGGCTGGAGGGCTGGGTTTTACCCATCGGGGCTGGACGCTGGGGCTGGGGGCTGGGCTGGGTTTTACCAGCACCCTCAGTTTTGAAACACAAAAGGGTGATCCAAGCTAAACAAAAGGAAATAGACCCGTGCTGAGATTCGAACTCAGGACCTCCGGATTAGGAATCCGGTACTCATCCAGTGAGCTACACATTCTATGATTAGAACTAGTTCAAGCCAGCCTATATATTGAAGCAATTTGGCAACCCAGCACGTGTGCAATTGAGCTAATACACTGTATGTGCAAATTACGCATATGTGAAGGTAAACTTTGATCGCGAATTTCTCATTAACAGCTGGACAGTTTAGTCTGATTCAAAAAGCAAAATGTCCAGCTCTTCAAACTCTACAAAATGATGTAACTTTTGTACCAACTAATTAAGTATTAGCTAATTAACACAACCAAGTTAACGTTAACACAGGAAGTGTTAAGCGTGCGCAATTGTTCAAATTGCGCACTGTTCAGTATAACTTTAACTAATAATTTCTCATTAACTGTTTAATATTGGATAGTGCTGTAAGCACAGAAAATGGTCAGTTTTTTCGAGCTCTACAAAATGATACCACTGTCACTCGGGTTTGCGTTCATCAAAAATCCTCAAATTTATATATTAGTTTTGAACAAATTCAGAACATGCCCGAGTGAAAGGGTGGTAGTACGCACGACTTCCACTCGCCTGGCTGCCGGGGTTGCCAGGACCGGATCGAGTAGCGGTTCGGGACGTCCCCTATGGGCTTTAGATAGGTAGGAATTTAGATGTAGAAGTAGTTCGGTAAGTCGGTAGGTCGGTAAGTAGGGACCGCGTAGATTGGCTGCTGAGACAGTGAGTGAGTGAGTTTCTGCATTTTTGGCATAAACTGAGTGAAATTAATTATATGGGAAAACTCACTCAAAATGCAGCCTACTAACCTTTATTGTCAAATCAAGTAATTAATGTAAGCAGGAAAACTGTTTAATCGTGGAATTTTAGATCAAATAACCAGTAGTTACTAATTCTTAGCTAGCGTTACGTAAGTTTCAGTAATGTAATCCATATAAGTAAGTAGGCAGTAGTTAGGCTAATTGTAGTAAATAATAGGTATTTGACCATCTTCCAACATCCGAAAATCAATTAAAATGCCAAGTTTCGTTTATATTTGGGATTATCAGTCGACCACGGGAAATAAGTCTATTTCCCGTGGCAAAACAGCGAAATGGGGCCAAAAAAACAGGCCAGAAATACGAGCGATGTTCAATTATTTCGTCCGCTCTAAAGAACATGTGCGCTTCTGTTAGAACTTGTCGGTATTAATCCAAAACGGCCCAGGCGGCCCGCTTTGTGCAAATAAAAGGCAGAGGCAAGCGAATTTTTAAATAAGGCGCAAACCATGAATCTTCTATGCGTTTTCAGGGTTGTTTCGTCCAACTGTTAGTTCAGTCAGGCCCAACCGGGCCCAAAAATAGGAACATAACGAATAATTTCGTCCAAGCGAAGAATTACGTCTAGTCTAACCAAACGTACCATACTATAACCTAAAATGGCCAAAAAGGCCCAGTTGGTGACAAGAAGTTACCAGAAACGGTTAATATTGTCAAAGAGGCAATAACCAACGATTTTCAGTCACTCCTTCAATTCACAAGTTCAAATAGGGCCCAAAATGCACATTTTGGGACTGGAAAGCAAAAGAACGAGTAATGGTTGCTGGGTTCGATTCCCGCACCGTAACCTTGTACTAATGGGTTTAAACCCATTTGATTCAGGTGCGGACGATAAGCCAACGCTGTCTTGCCGGATCTGGACGATTGAGCGATATTTGTGTCAGTAACCTATTCAGAAGCAGTAACTCGTGGATCAGTAGAGGACGGAGTCAGTCCTAGTCAGATAATCAGTGGAAGCCTTAAGATTTAGTCATATTTTGGAACCTCAGAAAGGTACATTGACCGGTAGTAGAAAAGTTGTTGGATTGAGAGCGGAGACGGCGTAGCGAGCACTTCAAATCTGATCATTGGGTGAACCGGAACGTTTGTCAGAGCTACTATTTAACAGTCAACTCAAAAACACTTAAAAATGTGTCTGAACCTTTTGAACGTTATTTTCGTTACCCTGGAAATCACTTTCCCCCTGTCCAGAAACTAAGCACCCGACGTCCCAGTCCCTAACGAAGACAAGAAGATCATTCATTGTATAACTGTGCTAATTTTCTATTAATTAGAGATAAGTAAGGAAGGACTACCCAAACTCCCAACTGTTTCGATCTCCTCAAATTCTATCTCACATAGCATCCCTGAACTGAGTGTCGGAGCGAAAGCGGTGACCGACTTTCAGGGGCTCACCCAAAGACCGACCCTAGGTTAACAGTTAGTAATTTAGTTTATTGTGATACTAGTTTGACAGTCCTATTGTAAGGGGACGTATAAAGAGTAACGAAGCACAAGCATATAGGGTAACACATAGCATATAGGGAACTTGAGGTAGAAAGAGTCAGTAGATTAGAAGGGTGTAAAAGGCGTTAAGAGAATCGACCTTGTCCCAATAGTAACCTAATCAAAGTTTGTAATATTATTCCAAATTGGAATAATATTAATAATAACCTAAAGGGAATTATCTGGCAACTCTGGTACAGTAAACTTGTACTGTATCTAATTATATAATATCTGGACCGTTGGTATTGTAGTAACTATTACGTTGAGCACGCAAATTGTACTAATTGTAATTGTACTGTTTTCATTAAATCATCCGTTTGTTAGTTACCGAGTCTTATTACAAGCAACAAAGGCGCGTTTGCCTTCACACACGGTGCGTTTACCGTCTAGTCGATTCTTAAGCAAATAAAGGCGCGTTTGCCTTCAAATACGGTGCGTTTACCGTTCAGCCTCTAATCACAGGAATCCCGGACGGACTCATCCTAAGTAAGTTTTCGTGCAATCTCTATCTCGAAGATCCAGTGAGGAACTCATCCAAATCCAGTGCTATTCACGAAAAGCAAGTGCTGACCCCGCTTGCTGTTCCATTGGAAATCAGGAGCCTCAAACGAACTCACCGACGAAGACCACTACCAAGGTCGGCCGCAGAGAATCTCTGATTCTGAAATACCACCTTTCAGAGATCTGGTGCATAAGTCTGTTTCATTGCGATCAGACGTGCTGACCTTCCGTGTAACGGAGAGATTATTAGAGCCTAGAGCAGATCGTGTCTTGGATCTTGCTCTCTTCATTACAAATGTCAATTTTGACTAAGGGGTTGTTTTACCGAAACGATTACTGCAAAAGTTAGAAACTGAATTTAGAAAAAAGCTCATCGACAAGTATGGACATTTAGCTACAAAATGAGCTGTAGAACGTTTCAAACGGGTTTGATTTGAATAAGTTACCGTTGTCAGAAGCGAAAAATCTAAAGTTCCGATTTTAGGCTATTTTCAATAGGAACTGGAACTTTTGAATGGCTGTAACTTTTCTATTCCTGGACGAAATCATACCAAATTTCAATGGATTGTGTAGGGCCCTAGGGAGTATCAAAGGGCACAATTTGAGCGAAATCGGTGAGGGTCGAATTTTTGACCCAAGTAGCCCCCCCATAACACTTGAATGTAGCCTATATAATATTTTTAGAATCCTAAGGAGGAGGAGATTCCGGTAAAACCACAACATCCGATCTGTATCCGGTTACCGGATACTAAACCGATAAAAACGCTTCAGATTCGGAAGCTAAATGCTAATTAATGCATACTTTAGTGTGTTGGTCCCTGGCCCAAAACATTTCCGAAAATCGGATCACATCAGGTCCATGTCCGGTAACCGAATGTCTAGGTTACAAAATCCGCACAGCAAGATTCGTACAGCTTCGCTGATTGGATTTTTGAATTCCTCGATTCGGAATTAGTCTGTATGCCAAATGTCGCCTTTTTGGACCATAACTGCGAGATCTATGATCGTATCCGGTTCGCAAAAAAGCCGGAAAAATTGGCTTTTCCGGTCTGGTGCTCGGAATCGCGGATAAACACTGTTAGTTTTTGGCACAATGAATGTTTGATAGGCTACCTTCATGTTACCCGTGTCAAAACAATCGAATATCCGGTCCATTTCCGGTTCTGAGCCTTGAAACTTGAAATTTTATGGGCTATTATCTCAGTTTCCGGTTGGTCCGGAAGCCAAACTATTTATCTAAAATGATATTTGGTCTATCCCTAACAAGCCTCAACCTCAATTTACTTCACATCTGCTGTAAGTTTTCTATCATGTCGTTTTAAAGATGGTTCAAAAATCAGGTACTTCGCATGCGACAAAGATAAGCGTATGGGATCAAATCTCATATCCGGTTTAACAGTTTGACAAAACATGCAAAAGTCACCTATTTTTAAAACGATATGATTCAAACATTACAGCAGATATAAAGTAAATTGAGGTTTAGGCGAGTTAGGGATAGACCGTAGAAGATAGATGGACCAAATATCATTTTAATAAAATAATTTGACTTTTGACTGAATTTGACTCCAAACAAATGATTTTTTCTGCCGGCTTCAATTGACTACGCAAAGCAGCTGCCAGTGTACGCTGTGGAAATCCAGTCTGCCCATGTCTGGTTAGGGATAAACCAAATCACATTTTAATGCAACAATTTTACTTCCGGAACAACCGAATACTGAGATAATAGCCCATAGAATTTCAAGTTTCAAGGCTCAGAACCATAAATGGACCGGATATTCGATTGTTTTGACACCTGTACCATGAAGGTTGCCTCCCAAACATTCATTGTCCCAAAAACTAATATTTTTATCCGCGATTCCGAGCACCAGACCGGAAAACCCAATTTTCCGTTTTTTTTGTGAACCGGATACGATCATAGATCTCGCTGTTATGGCATATAGACTAATTTCGACCCGATGAATGCAATAATCTAATCAGCGAAGCTGTACGGCCAAGCCATCTTGCTGTGCGGTTTTTGTAACCTATACATCCGGTTACCGGACATGGACCGGATGTGATCTGATTTTCGGAAAAGTTTTAGGCCAAGGACCAACATACTAGAGTATGGATTAATTAGCATTTACTTTCCGAATCTGAAGCGTTTTTATCGGTTTAGTATCCGGTAACCGGATATACACCGGATATTGTGGTTTTATCGGAATCTCCTTCTCGTGAGGATTCTAAAAATATATTCTTTTATATAGGCTACCTTCAAGTGTTAACTCATTACAGCCGCTCACAGTTCGGTTCCAAGAATTTTTGGTCAGACTTTAGTTTGATGCAAAACATGATAAAGAACAAATGTGCCAAATTTCAAGGCGATTGATTAAGTTTATAGTTCACAGTATCTGTTCAAAGTCGACCCCGGTAGTGGTCACCTATGACATGCCTGCGGCGCAAATTTCCTTCTTTTTAGCAGCATAGTCATAGTGTATTTGAAGAAAAAGCTTGAAATGCTTTCGAATTTTCGTATTAAAATTCCATTTTTGCTTAAAAATGCGTAAAAGTTAAAAATTTCTGCGGTTCGTTGAAATGTAAAGAATTAACGATTTGAACACCGATTTTATTGCAAAAACAAAAATTTCTTCAAGTTCTGGAGGACTCCGCCCCCCAGACCTCCTGGTAGACAATTTTTCCATGGGGACCCGCACCCCCCCGTCACAGAATACCTGGATAGGTGTGTTGGGGGGGACTCCTCCCCCCAAATGGAGAGGATACTGCCTTTTTGGCACTTATGTAGATGGGGGGGGGGACAAAAATTTTGCCTGACCCCCCCTCGAAATGGTTCGAAACAAATGTTTTCTCTCCCAAATGGCCATCCCAGAACTTGCCCACCCGCGTAAATGCGAGATCCCACCTTTCAAAGATTTTGAATCGAGATATTGATCCATCAATCTATCAATCAGTAGAATCGCAATCGTTCGTTCAAAATCGATCACAATTTTTTTGTCTCCAATTAAAAAAATTCAAGAAATATTGCCCCTTGGGTATTTCGAGGTTGGAAATACCGATTCTGCAGCAAATTTCGATGCGATTTTTCAAAATCGAGTTTTTGACAAAATTTTTGAAAACTCACTCCAAATTCGATTCCCGATCCAATCACCACCCCAAAACGACTTACCCTACCCACCCTATTTCGGCTACCCCTCGGCGCAGCGTTTTTGATAGGTTGATCTATCGCTCCTCGTAGTCAATTTTTGCCATCAGTTACCCCCCTCGTATTAACCCGATAGGTGTGTTGGTGTGGGGGGGGACTCCGCCCCCCCAATGGAGAGGTCACCTCTCCCCCTAAGTTTTCCCCCCCACAAATCTTGGAGCCACCTCCCCCAAAAATTTTAACCCATACGTAAATTTTTTAAAATGTGGAACCAAAAGCTCTAAATTTTTGAAAAATTTTGCTTTGCGAAAAAGCCAAAAAGTTCACCGACCCCCTAAAAATAGCTGAAAATTGAGAAAATTAAGTTTTCGACCGATTTTCCGATTCCTCCTCACAGGATTAAGTAACAACAAAAATCTGCCTTGGGCCGGTCCCCCAGGGATTCGAAAAAAATGTTGCGTTCGATTTCTAGAACTCCCCCTAGGGTAAATCGAGGGCGGATTTCAAAAATGAATTTTTCAAACGAGGATTCTATACCCTAGGGGCAAGTTCTAAGCCAAATCGGAGACAAAAATTTTTTCCAATCCTAAGGGGACCAAGGCAAAAGTTTTGTCACCCCCATCTACATAAGTGCCGAAAATTTTTTACCCCTCCCCCCAAATCGAATTTTTCAGAACCCCCTCCCCCTTTTTTGCCAGACCCCCCTCCATACTTTTTTCAAACCCCCACCCCCACTTTTCTTCCGCCAGCCACACCTATGGCCAGCATAGGTGTAACGGGGATTTGGGTTGGGGTGGGGGCCCCATCCCCCGGAATTTTTGGGGAGGGGCCCTTTTTAGACCCCCCCCCCAAACCTCCCCAAAAATTTTTCTATTTTTATGCCACAAGTCGCATTTTCAGCCATTGCTATTGCCGAAAAACATTAAATCATTAAGTAATTTTAACAGTAGACAGTGTTTTAAACGCAAAAACCTGATTGCCAACATGTTTCTGAGTCCAGAATAAGGTATTTCTCGTGTATTTCTCGCAATAAGTACTTTAAGCCAACAATTCAGACTTTTTTGAAAAATTTTGCAAAATTTACCCTAAAAATACCCAATTTTTGCCCAAGTTTCGCGCCGTCGGCGCAACTACCCCCCCCCCCCAAAATTTGGGGGGGGGTTTGCAAAAGTGGCTGGGGGGGAGTTACCCCTCCAAAGCCCCCCCCCCAATTACACCTATGCTTTAAGCCAAAAGTTTTGACTTTTTTGAAAAATGTTGCAAAATTTACCCCAAAATTACCCAACTTTTGTCCAATTTTCGCGCCTGCGGCGCGCCTAACCCCCCTTCCAGTAGGGGGGGGGCGGGGCCCCCCCCCAAAAATTTCTGGGGGCGTTTGGAAAAATGGCTGGGGGGCACCCCCCATAGGTGTATCACCTGTTTGGGGGAGTAGAAGGTCCGAATTTGGCTCGGGGGACCCCACCAAAATCCGAAATTTGGGGGGAGGGGAGGACCCCCCTAAACTGTATATACCCCCAAGTTTTTTTAGCTAAAAATGCTCCTTTTTTGACGTAACAGTACATACAATAAACGTACTCAAAAGCTTCTGTCAATAGTTTTCGTATGCGAAAATAGGGCTTGAAAATTGACAAATTTGTGCTAAAATATGCCTAATTTAGCCCAGTTTGTGGTTTACAACATAGGTGTAAGGTGGGGGGGGACGGCCCCCCCCCCCCACCTGGGGGGGGGTAGTCGCGCCGGGCCAAAAATTGGGTATTTTTGGTGTAAAATTTGGAAAAATTTTCAAAAATGTCGAAATTTTTGGCTTAAACTGTTTATTATATATTATGAAAAATACACGTTTTTAACTGCATTATGGATCCTATGACTCAATATTGACCTTATTTTGGACTTGGAAACATGTTGGCAATCAAGTTTTTGAGTTTAAAACCACTGTCTAATGTTAAAATAAATTACTTTATGGGTTAGATGTTTTTTATCATTAGAAACGACTGAAAAAGCGATCTTTATTCTTTGGCATAAAAAATGGAAAATTATTTGGGTGAGGGTTGGGGGGATCCTGGGCATAGGTGTGGCTGGGCAAAAAATCTGGGGGGTTCCAGGCGGAGCATGGGGGACCCCTCTAAATTTTCCATTTTATGCCATTTTTGGCCACAAGTCTCGGGAGGGGGTAGCCAAAAATCTGAAAATCTTGGGGGGGGTCGCCAAAATTTATCATTTTGGTGGGGGGGTCCTGGCATAGGTGTGTTAGGGGGGGGTGGGGTGGGGGGGACCCCAAATGGAGGGGTCGCCAACCCCCCTAAAATTTTTTTCCTACCCCCCTCCCCCCAAATCAATTTTTTTCAGACCCCTCCCTCCTAAAAATTTTCAAACCCCTACCTAAATTTTTGAAAATTTTTAGCTCAAAAATTCGAAATTTTTCCAAAAATTTCCAAAAATTAGCTAAGATTTGCTAGAATTCGCTTAATTAAGCTAAAAATCGTTAAAAATAGCTGTAAATTGGGAAAATTTTTCAATTTTTTAACGAAAAACCGACTTTTTTCGAAATTTTTCGCCGACCCCGCCTAGAAAATTTTTCTTACCCCTCCCCCCAAATCGACTTTTCGCGACCCCCCTCCTCCTTTTTTCGCCAAACCCCCTCCCTACTTTTTTCTGAACCCCCACCCCCACTTTTTTCGCCAGCCACACCTATGGGTCCTGGGGGGGGGTAGGGGGGTCTCCTGAGGGCCCCCACCCCAAATCTCCGTTACACCTATTGTTTACAATTGCGTATATTACCTTGTAATTGCTATAAATAACCATCTTTAGCTGATTTATAACCATTTTTCAAATTTTTTTCAAAAATTTTTTGAAAATGTAAAAAATCTTTCGAAAAATTTTGCATTTTTTACTTGGTTTGTACCCAATTTTAGGGGGGGGAGGGAGGTTTGAGCTCGGCTTGGGTGGGGGGGGGTCTCACAGGGGGTAAACTGTAGCCTGGTACATATAGCCTTGGGGGGGAAAACCCACCCCCTTTTTGGAGGGAAAAACCCACCCCCTTTTTGGTGAGAAAAAACCCACCCGCCTCCTGGACCAAGGGTTGCAGCTATGATGAGCTCGAAAGCATAGCAGCAGAAAGCGCGACTCTTATCTATGTTTGCGAAGATCAAGTCATTTGGTTCACTCCTGCTCATTTTATGGTGGCGGGGGAGAACCCACTTTGGGGGGGAAACCCCACCCAATTTCTTTTTGAAAAATGTTTTAACAACCAAACAGGGAAACAATTCGACACTATAGCACGGTACTATCGAGGACGCTGAATCATCATCATCATCATCAACATTTCCGAGTGCCCATCGGCGTGGATCCATACAGCAATGAGCAGTTAATCTAACCAAACCAGCACCGCTTCGCAGGACTGTGACTCGAAGGGACCTCCGAAAGGACAGCCAGGATATCTATAAAATCTATAAAATGTCTCCTCCGCGCAGCCTCCTTAGCTGGGCAGGAGAGGATCAGGTGGTCTAAGGTTTCGGTCTCCTGGGAGCAGTCTGGGCACAGGTCGGAGAGGTATGCAGTGGGGTTGATTTCATTCCGATATTGGGCTAAGAGTAGACTTTTCCGGTTTGCAGCTGGGACAGGATGATTCTGTCACGTCTTGACAGCCCGGCTTCGTTGGACGGTGGGACAGGGCCTCTGTCACCAAAGATTGACCTTGTTCGGTCATGGGATATGCCACTGTGCCATTTTTGGGTAAAGTGCCGCCTGAGCACTGCTGACGCTGTAGGATAATCAATTGTAACCTCGTCTTGGACCATCTTCCCTCCATTTCTCGCTAGTCTGTCGGCCATTTCAATCCCGGAAATTCCACAGTGACTGGGAATCTAGATCAGGCTAGCCGTTATGTTTCTCCTGTTAAGGCTATCTAGATGGTTCTAGATGGCAGTTTCCAGATACGTACATGGCAGAGCAGGTCCTCCAGACAGTTTCTGCACCGCCGATAGTGAATCCTGTCAGATCCGGATCAAATTAGTTCGGTGCAGCTTTCCATTTCTTAAGACCCAGTCTGGGGCCTTTTTGAAGGCAATGAGCTCCGCTCTATAGCTGGAACAGACAATTCCACAACATAGACGCCGCTGCCTCCTCGTTCAGTTCCGCTTTTAGCGGACCGTCAACCAGCAATACGTAG
>JASAND010012896.1:0-16997 GCA_030248195.1 Trissonchulus latispiculum
CGGTTACATGTTGGAAGATGGGTCACTAAAATGTAATTATTCGTAGCTAGGTGTATGAAATAAGGTTCAGGGGCACTAATATGTGTTAGCTAGGCCTAATTAGCAGCCATTAGGTAATAATTTATGAATTTTGAAGATTTTTAGTAAAAATACAACTTAGGCTTATCTGAAAATCAATTTTTTCCTGGTTCTAAAAATCCAAACCCGGTCTTTTAACTCCCAATAATGCGAAAGGTATGGGTCAAAATAGTTTTGTAAAGTTACATTCTAAGTATCCACTAATGACCTTACGTAAACTTTATAACAGAACGTAACAACCGCGTGTTGTTACGTTCATTCATTCTTTCTTCTTTCATTCATTCTTTCATTCTTGGGCTTCTGTTGGCCCTCACCCAGCAAAGATTTGCCTTGCAGAAGAAGACTTAGTACACACCTTAGGTGCGAAAATAAGTTCGGAGGGGGCATTACCCTCTCCCAAATTAATAAAATAAAAGGAAACTAAGTTATCGTAGGTAGTTTCATACGTAGATTATTAATATTTAGTTATAATTAGCTAGAAAATTTCGTAACTCCTTGTATGCACTAGTTTTGCGCAACAATTGCCCTCCTGTTTCTTCAGGTAGGGACTTCCAGCTCTAGTGAGGGAGAGCAATTGTCGCTGGGATTAACAAAGCGGCCTCCCTTGTTCTCGGCCGAAAAATCGTACTCAAAAGGAAGAGAAAGGGGCCTGTGAACAAGGGAGCGCCTAAAAATAATAAAAATAAAATTTGCAAAATAATACGACCAAAGTAGCAGTTATTAACTAATTTTTCACAACGGGCCCCGAGCGGCCATTATTTTGTATCATTCTATTCTTCGTTTCGAGGAAATTAATATTTTGATCAGAAACTTTCCCCTTTGGTTACCTTTACGTGTAAACCAAAAAGTCTGGAAAGTTTCTGGAAATTCAGCTCTGGAAATTCATCATACAAAGGGGTCATAACTCCAGACCCCCATAAATCTCCATCCCGGTGGGCCAGGCGTGCAAACAGCCCACGTCGGGTCTGCACTCACAAAGGGAATTTCCAGAAGAGTCTGGAAATCCTGTTCGCTTCAAAGAGACCGGCAACAGGCGTGAGGTCAGCTCACTGGAAATTCAAAATTTCCAGTCAGTGTTGCTTCAGCTCCGACCGAGAGAGGTCGTGTATCCTCCCTCTCAAATGCGTTCTCCTGGTGTGCCAGCGTTTTGGCCGGAGAATCCCCAACGCATTTAGACCCCCCTTAGGAACACGAGTTAGGACCTCCTCTGGCCCACACAGGTCAGAGGAGATGATCTGAGCCAACACGAAGCAACACACGCACAATTGAGGGCCATTTGAGCGTATTATGCTCGGCCAGATTCGCACGAGGAACACACTTTTTCTAGGTTTTAGAAGGCACCTTTTTTGGTCTATTTTTACTATGGCTTTTCGGCCTTCGGGCCTCAACCTTTAATCAAAATTGCAGCCCCTTTTGGCTAGTCACTAATTCAAAATCAGCGAGCCCTCGTGGCCAGTTTTTTATCTTCTGTCCAGCGAGCCCTCGTGGCCAGTTTTTTATCTTTTGTCCAGCGAGCCCTCGTGGCCAGTCATTTTTCCTTTTTTTATGTTTTTGGGATTTCTTTTAATAATTTCGGGATTTTGAGTGGGGACCCACCCTTGACTTGTGTTAGGAGGTCCCTTGGCTATGACCTCATGTTAAGTCTGAGTTACAGTAGGAACAGTTTCTCCCCACAGCCGGCAATTAGGAATTGCCGGCCGTATTCGTAATGATAGGCGCTACTGAAGCTAAAAATGTTGTTTGCAACTGTCCAGTGTGACTTGTGTAGGTCGGCTACCCAAAACTAATAGGAATTAAAATTCAGAAATTGCTTTGACTATTAATTATTTAGTCTTTTTGAGGGGAATGGCCGGCTTCCCCAAAGTTAATTTAACGAAGCTGTCCTTAGCGGAACTGATTGTTATTGTTTAGTAATAATTGCCGAGCAATTATTACTCGTCTAGCTTTCCAAAAAATTGTCAAAGTTCCAAAGTTTCCAATCGCGGTCCAAAGTACAAACTTACAAATTTTAAGCTCCAGGCGGAGACATGTTAATCCCAAACTATGACAAAAGATGCATAGAAGGAATAGATAGATTTAGGTAGGAGACTTCTAGAATTTGTGATGTATTATGCAGCTGTTTGTGTAATTGTTGGTGTGATTGTGACAATGATTGTGTGAATGTGAATCCCAAATTTACGTAGAATTGGCTTCTTGGGTAAATTCCTTATGGGTTATGAGGTTCCAAGTTTAGCCCCATTTAGGGAGTGTGAATTCTGAATCAAAATTGTGTGATTGTGAGTGTGAATGAGGGCATACCATGTAAACTCCCTTTGTCTGATAAGGGTCTTTTAAACCCCAGAATGAATGCGTAACATTCAGATATTAGGCAGGAACTGGGCCAAATCGAGTAGCAATTTGGCCCCTAATCGCAAATAATTAGGGATTTATTTTTTGTTCACAACCTAGATGTATGTTTGAAATTGTCAGTTTTTGAGTGAATGTGGTGTGAAGTTTTGTTTGCATATTGTTCTGATTCAACGGTTAAGGTGGATTCTGCAGCCTAGGGTCACGGGGACTCGCGACATTAAAGCCTCTAGACTCACGGGATTCCGGTCCATCCGTGTAGGTTACCCTGTGATTAGGGGACGGGTGAGCCGCAATTATGAAATCCAGAACTAACAGAACTAGAACTATTACCAATACATAAAATATCGAGAAATTCACCACGATTAAACATTTCACGCCAAGCGTCCGATTAGCGGACTAACAGGTTATTCAGTTGTAACTCAGGAAAGTAATCTTTAGTTATGTCTTATTGGTAAATCATTAGCAAGAGGATATTACTATGTGTAGTTTTAGCTAGGAATAAGGGTACCCATTGTCATGTTTAAAAATAGTTACTAGTTTAGGGTTGTAGGTTTAATTGGTTAAGTTATATCGGTTGTAATGTTCAGCGCAGAAACACAGAAGAATAATCCAAGCTAAGCAAAAGAAATAGACCCGTGCTGAGATTCGAACTCAGGACCTCCGGATTCGGAGTCCGGTACTCAGCCAGTGAGTTACACGGGTTATGTTTAGAACTAGTTCAAGCCCGCCTATATGTGAAAGCAACTTGGCAACCCAGCACGTGTGCAATTGAGCTAATGCACTGTATGTGCAAATCACGCATGTGAAGGTAAACTTTAATCACGATTTTCTCACTAACAGCTGAACGGTTTAACCTGATTTAAAAAGCAAAATGTTCAGCTCGTCAAACTCTAGAAAATGATGTAACTTTTGTGCCAACTAATTAAGTATTAACTAATTAACACAAGCAAGTTAACGTTAACACTGGAGTGTTAAGCCTGCGCAGAACGCAATCTGCGCAGGTATTAATTAATTTCAATTAAGTTTTTCTCACCAACTACTGAATATTTTTGGTACTGTAAGCGCAAGAACTGTCCAGTTTTTCAAGCTCTACAAGAATATGTAACTTTCGTCCAAATTCGTGTTCATCTAAGTTTTGCTAATTTATGTACTGATTTTGCACGAGTACTGACATGTGCTCGTGTGAAAGGGTGGTTGTGCGTGCGACTTCCACTCGGCTGGCTGCTGGGGTTGCCAGCGCCGGATCGAATAGCGGTTTGGTAAGTCCCCTATTAGGACACTAGGATAGTTGGGAGGTAGATTTAGAAGTAGAAGTAGTTCGGTAGGTCGGTAAGTAGGGACTGCGTAGAATGGCTGCTGAGACAGTGAGTGAGTGAGTTTTTGCATTTTTGGTAGAAAACAGTTGAAATAATTATATGCAAAAAACTCACCCACAAAGCAGCATATTAATTTATTTTATTAATGTAGGTAGGAAAACTGTTTAGCCATAGAATTCTAAGTCAAACAACCAGCAGTATTAACTCTTAAGTAGCATTACGTAGGTTTCAGTAATTTAATATACATAGGTAGGTAGTAGTTAGATTGACTGTAATAAATAGCAAGCATTTGACCATCTTCCAACAGTATAAATTCGTCTAGAAACGCCAAGTTTCGTTCATGTTTAAGATTAGCAGTGGGCCACGTGAAACAAGCCTGTTTCCCGTGGCTAATCAGTGAAATTGGGTCAAAAACCAGGCCAGAAATGCAAGTTTTGTCCCGTCATTTGGTCTGTTCAAGCGAACCTGTGAACGTCTGTCAGAATCCGTTTGTATTAATCTAAAACAGGCCAGACGGCCCGGTTTATGCAAGGAAAGGGGAGAAACAAGCGAGATTTCCAAATAAGGTGCGAATAGCGAAGTTTACACGTTTTTGAGAATTGTTTCGTCCAATTGCAAGGGTCCAGAAGTGAGAGCACCACGAATCATTTTGTCCGCGCAGGGAATTACATCAAGTTCAACCAAAATCAACAAGTTGTAATCTAAAATGGCCAAGAAGGCCTGTTTTGTGACAAGAAATTACTAACGAACGGTTAACTTTGTCAAAAAGGCAATGGCCAATGGTTTTGTGTCATTTCGTCATTTCACAAGTTCAAATAGGGCCCAAAATGCACATTTTGGGCCAGGAAAGCTAAAGAACGAGTAATGGTTGCCGGGTTCGATTCCCGCACCGTGACCTTGTACTAATGGGTTTTAACCCATTTGATTCAGGTGCGGTTGTTGCGTCACTCCACTGTCTATCCGGACCTGTATGCGAAGATACGATAGCCAGTCAATTCGGAAGGAGATTTGCGTCTAGAGGATAACCCAGTAGAGAACTTAGTCAGGATAACGGATTGGAACTGCTTTTGTGATTCATACTGTTTGGTCAATTTCTGAAAGGTACATTGGTGATCAATATTGGCAGCACGACAGACTAAGACAGAGACAGTGAGAGGACAAACCTGATCAAATTGGGAAACGAGACCAAATCTGAAAAGCTCATAAAGGACACTAAAACCTACGTCAAATTCGACCATCTAGACTTTTACTGTACCTTGATATGATTTCAATCAATTCTTCAGCTCCTTGTCAAATTGTGTCCCTCTTGTCCAGTAACTAAGCACCCGACGTCCCGGTCCCTAACGAAGACAAGAAGATCATACACTGTATAATTGTGTTAATTTTCCATTAACTAGAGATAAGTAAGGAAGGACTACCCAAACTCCCAACGGTTTCGATTTCCTCAAATTCTATCTCACATAGCATCCCTGAACTGAGTGTCGGAGCGAAAGCGGTGACCGACTTTCAGGGGCTCACCCAAAGACCGACCCTAGGTTAACAGTTAGTAATTTAGTGTATTGTGATACTAGTTTGACAGTTAGTCCTATTGTAAGGGGACGTATAAAGAGTAACAAAGCGCGAGCATATAGGGCAACACATAGCATATAGGGAACTTGAGGTAGAAAGAGTCAGTAGAATAGAAGGGTGTAAAAGGCGTTAAGAGTATCGACCTTGTCCCTATAACTTAAACAAAGCTTGTAATATCATTCCGAATTGGAATAATATTAATAATAACCCAAAGGGAAATATCCGGCAACTCTGGTACAGTGAACGTGTACTGTATCTAACTATATTATATCTGAACCGTTGGTATTGTAGTAACTGTTACGTGGAACGCGCAAATTGTACTAATTGTAATTGTAGTGTTTTCATTAAAATTACCCGTTTGCTAGTTACCGAGTCTTATTATAAGCAACAAAGGCGCGTTTGCCTTCACACACGGTGCGTTTACCGTCAGGTTAATTCTTGAGCAGATAAAGGCGCGTTTGCCTTCAGATACGGTGCGTTTACCGTTCAGTCTCTAATCACAGGAAACTAGGACGGACTCATCCCGAGTAAGTTTTCGTGGCAATCTCTATCTCGAAGATCCAGTGAGGAACTCATCCAAATCCAGTGCTATTCACGGAAGCAAGTGCTGACCCCGCTTGCTGTTCAATCGGAAATCAGGAGCCTCAAACGAACTCACCGACGAAGATCCCTACCAAGGTTGGCTGCAGAGAATCTCTGATTCTGGAACACCACCTTTCAGAGATCTGGTGCCTAAGTCTGTTTCATTGTAAGCAGACGTGCTGACCTTCTGTGTAATTGGAAGACTAGTCGAAAGTTTAAAGGATTAGAGCAGATAGTGTCTTGGATCTTGCTCACTTCATTACAATTTTACCGATTCCTGATGACACTGATAACTGATTACTGTTTATCTTATGCAACAGGGCCCTGGATCAAAGTTTTAATAACAGATTCTTTAATGTGGAATTAAACGGATTAAAATTAACCGTTCAATACGGCCAATTTTAATCCGCGGATTAAGGTGGTGGTATCCTTTTGTGCAGTGCTTTTGTGGTGATTTTTTTGAAACGCTATAACTTTCGCAATTTTGGGAGTTGCAAAGAGCTTTATACATCGTTTTAAAGCTTATTATCTTTACATTCACGTGAGCTTACAGAACTGGCAAAATTAGCAAAAAAATAGCAGAAATTTTCTGACAAGCTGACATATAACAGGATGAATATGACCAAAAGTTTTTGAACATCGATTTCTCAAAACTGAGGTATCGGCCAAAAGTTCTTTTTGTGCCACGATATGAAGGACATATGGGCCGAGGGACGATTTTTTGGATTTGGCTCAGCAGGTCTTAACGGTCGAGAAAATCCGCCAAATGCACAGTAACAAGAAATTTCGCAACTTCGCATTGAGGTTTCTTGCTACTCAATATGTTTTAATATCAATATCTTAACCACTGGAGATAGCTCAAAGATTGTAAGAGCAAAAATGTTCATTTTCGAGTCCTCTTTCCAGCCATACCAACCAATCTCGTGTCTTGTCTTAAGGCCAAAAACCAAAACTTTCTTATCTTTTGGCCTAAGAATACGGGACTGGTCCTAAAATGTTCTAAAGTCCTGAAAAGTCCTAAAATCCTAAAGAGCACGGAAATAGGTTATTTCGTAAGTTTTAGCCCTTTGCGTAAAGGATTAAAGCCGTAGGAGTCAACAATACCCGAAAGGAAACAAGCACTTTAAAAGAGTTAATTCAATCTGTCGTTAAAGAAACAACCATTAAAATTTTAATAAGCCAATTTTAATCAGTTTAGTCATAGCCGCGCGAGGATTAAAAGCCAGTTGATAATGCAAAATGAAATCGTTAATTCTATTAATCCGAACCAAAGTTGGATTGAAGGAACAAATAATCCTTGCTGCATTAAAGAAATAGGATTAAATGTATCCGTTGTTTCCCTAGTTTAGCTGTCTGGTTTAAAATTTAATTCCTTTAATAAGAGTTGTTTATTCATATTAAATAATTTATTTTAATATAATCTGTTTAATCTTTAAAGAAATGGACCCTACGTTTAGCGTGTGTTTTCCTCTTTTTGTACACACGTCAAAGCTCTATCTTCAACACAGGTCTAAAGTCTGACCAAAAATTCTTGGAACCGAACTGTGAGCGCTTGTCCTGAGTTAACCTTTGAAGTTAGTCTATGCAAATTGCAAAGTATATAGTTTTAGAAACCTCAGGAGGAGGGGAATCCGGTAAAATCATCATATACGGTCTATATCCGATTACCGGATGCCAAATCAATAAAAACGCTTCAGATTCGGAAAGAGAACGCAAATTAAGGTGGTGATTCCCTTTGGTCACATAAAGTTTGCACCATTATTACTCATTCATTACTTGGAGTTAAGAAGCCATTTTTATATCAAAATGTAGCTTGACATTTTCTCTTTTTAATGCTTGCCATGAAACTAATGTTGCTTTTCAAAAATATTTTTAACACATTTTAGAAGAAGTATAATTTTCCAGAATTTTTGCAGAATCAAGTAAATTTTGCGCGAGACATCGGTTATATCATTCGATAACTCTATGAAATAGCTGGGGACGACTTTTTATTTATTGTGAAATCGCTCTTCGTTGTAAAGAAATAAGCTGAAATGTGTGCGTAACCTGTATTTTCCCTACTTTTTTCAAACTTGTCAAGCGATTACTTTAGCTACAAAGCAGCAATCGGGGCAACTAAAAAAATCGTCCCTGGGTATATTTGTGCAGAACGTATTAAGGTAAGTAGCAGCCCTCCAGCTTGCATGGTGAATGCTCCACAATCTTTGGAAAAAAATTGGTCGTGTTTCTGCAAAAACTACATTTTTTATGATAGCAGCCTACACGATAGCAGTTGGAAGACGATCATGCGTCGGATTTGTCCCTGTGAGACCTTCATATCGACGCCCTTAGTTTGATTTTACGGCTTGTGTAGTTCAAGAAATGTTGGATTATTTGATTTCTGCAAAAATGACAAGTTTTCGACGCCAAAACTAGGAAATCGGCTATATCTCATGGTAGTGGAAAGATAGAAAGTTGCTTTAGAAAGCAAAAATATGAAGCTCAATGAGATCTTTCGAATGAATATAGTCATAACTGTGTAGCTGCTGCCGAACGTTCAGAAATTAGAAAAAACCGCCCTGACCGGAAATCTCGAATTTTTGAATCGGGCTTGCACGGAGGGTGTTAGAACGCTAAAAGAACTTATTTCGGAAAGTTTCGTCAAGTTTCATCTTCATTTATGTCGCCAACCAACAATATGTGACCAAAAGGAATCACCACCTTAAGTAATACTCTAGCATATTGGTCCTTGGCCGAAGACATATCCGAAAATCCGGTCACATCCGGTCCATGTCCGGTAACCAGATGTCTAGGTCACAAAAACTGTACAGCAAGATGGGTAGGTCGTACAGTTTTCGCTGATTGAATTTCTGGATTCAGCGGGTCGAAATTAGTCTGTATACGAAATGTTGTCCGGTTTGGACCAAAATTGCGTGATTTATGGTCGTATCCGGTTCGAAAAAACCGGAAAAATCGGTTTTTCTGGTCTGGTGCTGGGAATCGCCGATAAAAAATGTTAGGTTTTGGCACAATGAATATTTGGGAGGCTACCTTCATTTTACCGGCGTCAAAGTAATCGAATATCCGGTGGAATTCCGGTTTTGAGCTTTGAAATTTGAGATTTCATGGGCTTTTATCTCAGTATCCGGTCAAATTATTTCATTAAAATGACATTTCATCTATCCCTAACAAGCATCAACCTCAAATTGCTTCATATCTGCTGTAATTTTTGAATGATAGCATTCTCAAAGTGAGCTGATTTTGCTGGTTTTGTCTAATTATTAAACCGGATATGAGATTTGATCCGATACGCTTGGCTTTGTCGCATGCAATATAAGTTATTTTTGAACCATTTTTAAAACTGCATCATTCAAAAGTTACAGCAGATATGAAGTAAATTGAGGTTGATGCTTGTTAGGGATAGACGAAACATCATTTTAATGAAATAATTTGACTTCCGGTCCAACCGGATACTGATATAATAGCCCATGAAATCTCAAATTTCAAAGCTCAGAACCGGAAATCAACCGGAAATTCGATTACTTTGACGCCGGTAAAATGAAGGTAGCCTCCCAAATATTTATTGTGCTAAAAACGAACATTTTTATCCGCGATTCCAAGCACCAGACCGGAAAAACCGACTTTTCCGGTATATATTTTTCGCACCGGATACGACCATAAATCACGCGATTTTGGTCCAAATTGGACGAAACTTCGTATATAGACTAATTTCGACCCGCTGAATCCAAAAATTCAATCAGCGAAACTGTACGACCTACCTATCTTGCTGTACAGTTTTTGTGATCTAGACATCTGGTTACCGGACATGAACCGGATGTGACCGGATTTCGGAGATGTCTTGGGCCAAGGACCAGTATGTTAGAGTATGAATTAATTAGCATTCTCTTTCCGAATCTAGGTAAAAAAGGTAAAGGTTATCCCTGGAGAAGTCTCCCACCCTTACAGGGTATGGGGGGCCGGTGCTCACCCCCGGTTTCATTGCCCTTGAGCCAGGAGTGCCACCTCGATGATGACTACAACCGTGGAGGAGGGGCCAGCTCCTCAAGGCAGATGCCCTACACAGTCTCCTGTTATCTTCCCACATGCGTGGTACCCATTTACCGACCAATTAAGGATGGATAGCTGGGTTGGCTAGAGTCCACGGAGAACCGATATGTGCTTGGTCCCTTGCTCAAGGGGATTTGTGAAAGCCTTGTGGCAGCGGGGATTCGATTGAACCTCGGACTCCAAACTCGAACGCCTTAACCACACGGCCATCACGGCACAAGGAATTTCCAAATCTGAAGCGTTTTTATTGATTTGGCATCCGGTAATCGGATATAGACCGGATATGATGGTTTTACCGGATTTTCCTCCTCCTGAGGTCTCTAAAAATTTATACTTTATACAGACTAATTTCAAAGGTTAACTCAGGACAAGTGCACACAGTTCGGTTCCAAGAATTTTTGGTCAGACTTTAGTATTGGTCATGGGTCATGGTCATAGGACTCTTTCTGCGGATACAAACAAGCTGCAGGATGCACAGAGGAAAGCATTAGCGTTCAGCCGCAGAAAAAGCACGAGATTGCGGTTTTGAAGTTGCCACCATTGAGGGATTCTTAGTGTTATCTCCCGGCCACTCATATCACTCATATTGAGTGCTAGACTTGCCAAACATTTTACCAAAAAATCGCGAGCTTTAGGTGAAATCTTCGATTAGGCTTATTTTCAGTCGTCGCCCCCGCAATGGGGTCAAGTAGGAACATGACACTACTCGGGCCAAGATGAGCCCCAGCCACGGTGCAGTCAGACTCTAGCCTGAATTCGGAAACGAGCTGTCAGTAAAAGCCCGGCTCACACTAGACGACAAAAACAGGCACAAGCACACTAACACTACTGGTAAATGGCGAAATCGTACAAACACAACGCCGAGTTGAATTCAGTATGGTTTCTTGACACAATGTACTGAATAGAAGAAGTGACAATTCTATTGGCTGTGCTTCTGCCGCAGTGTGAACGTAGGCTTAGTGTTGTTGGCGGACCGAGGAAAACAGTAGTAATCTAAACGTTTATAATATTGCCCAACCTGCTACAGCTTTCCATTTACCATGTTCAAAATAGAGCCCAAATGCTCAATTCGATGTTGGCATGGGAACATCCAGAGTTGGAAGTGGGTCGTCGTTGTCACGGTGTAGTTTTTCCCCCGGTGTAAAATTTCCCCCCGGAAAAATTACACCGGTGTGAATTTGCCGGGGGGAAATATTACACCAATGCAAGAAATAATGCAGATTTCAGCTTATAAATTGAGTTTGGCCCGAACAACTAATTATACTTTGAAGATGGAATATGATTAGCGCAATCCGCCAAAATAATTATTCGTTATAATAGTTTGTCTGAGGTACAAAATTAAATTGAAATATATAATGATTTACAAAATTTCTTAAAAATTTAGAAATTTTGCAAGATTATAATTAAAATGATTGTTTTCTTTAACTGCTTTTTTTCGCATTTTATGAATCTTAATTCAGAAAATTTTTTAATAAATGTCAACTCTAATGTTTCTTAGGTTTATGGTTTATGGTTTCTAATATTTATGGTTTTATTTCTAAGTAAAAAACAAGCATGTATTAAAGCATGGAATCTTTTATCTAAGAAACCAACTCGTTAAGCAGAAAAAGATAAGGTCAAATGAAATTTATTTTTAGTTTATTTCATAGATATATAGTCATATGCAGTCATCAATGCATTCGATAAAGGCTAATAAAGAATTTAAGTTCAATTAAGTCAGTGCGAAACTTCTACTCTTATTAGGTTTCTGATATCTTATGTTTTATTTCCAAGGGCCTTTTCACTAAAGGGTAGAGTAGAGTAGAGCAGAGTTTAAATTCCCTGTTCTAACTTTTAACTCCACGCAAGCTTGAGTTTTCCTTTTTTAACTCTTTCTCGAAAGGGATCGAGCTAATTTTAAATCTACTCTACCGTTTTTGAAAACGCCCTAAGTAGAAAATGAAAAACTGAAAGCATACATGATTGAAATTTTAACAACTTTACATAGTCTCAGAGTTCAACTCAGCCACGGGCTAATAGTGAAATCATTCCTTAGGGAAAATTTGCAAGGAAAGCTTAGAAAATTCAAGCAAACGTGAAAAATTTAGATTACTTTCAATTAAATAAAATTCCATTTTCAAACTGAAAATTTTATCTCCAAGTAATTAAACAGAATTTCTAAAATAAACGTAAAAATAAATTTTAAATAAACTGACTTTATACCTTTGCCCTACTTTAAAAGATTTTAGCTCTGACTCGGACATAAAATCTCCAATGTTTTAAGTTATTTGTTTTTACTAGAAATGGAAACACAATATATTAGAACCCTAAAAATGATTAGAAGTTATCATTTATTTAAGAATTTTTCCCTTATTAAGATTTATCAAATGCAAGTAATGAATGAATTTTGGTGGATTACGCTAATCATAGGTACTCCATCTTCAAAGCATAATTAGTCGCTTCGATTATGAGCCAAGCTCAATTTAGAAACTGAAATAAGCATTATTTCTTGCATTGGTGCAAAGTTTCCTCCCGGAAAACTCACACCGGTGTAGTTTTTCCGGGGGGAAAATTCATACCGGTGTAGTATTTCCGGGGGGAAAATTTTCAAGGGGGAAAAATCACACCGTGACAGTCGTGACCGAGACCCGCGGACCTTGACTCGCGACCCACTAAGGTTTTGTCGACCCATCGACCCATTTCTTTAATTTGGACATTTCTGTGTATTTAAGTACCGTATAGTATGATGGATCGAGCAAAATTTTCGATTTTAACGTCTGCATAGCGAAGTATTAGAAGGTTCATATTTAAATTTGAATCCAGTATTTTTTCAAATTTTTGAAGATAAAGTATACATTTTCTTGAGCAATTTCAAAAAAGCTCGGTCCAGTCTTGTCTATTTCTTACATCTGCACGGTGATTATCGCAGGAGTTTTTATTTAAAATGATGTGTCCAAACTTGAGTAAGTTCGCCAACATTTTAGCAGTTTACTTCAAAAGCTTTATTCTTACAAGTCAAAATAATAATGATTATAATTCGTCGAACTACGTCAACATTCCGTGCTTGGCCTTATAAAATATTCACAGGAAGCACTTCTTCATACTCTTTTCGTAAAGATTAGGTTTGCAGTAAGTTACCAACATTATTTTCGCATAACTCAATTCGCCAATCAATGCAGAACCAAGACTTTGGCTAAGAAAATACATAAACCAATGGCTGTGTCCTAAAAGTATTACTGAATTATGCCTGACTGGAGATTCCAGACAGAATCGGAATAATTTGATTATAAAAGCAGTATATATTATAACGTAATCCTAATTACAAAATAATCAAAAGCTAGCGAAAAATTGAAAATTTAATTGCAACTTTTAAATTTTCTAGTAAAATTCGCACAAAATTTACCGTAAAATTGGAGTGAACAAAGTGACCATTGAAGCGCTCTGACCCGCGGGTACCCACTAACCTGAAAGTTGACCCGCGGGTACCCACGACCCACTTCCAACTCTGGGAACATCTCACAATGGAAACTACTGGATTCTTCGTATATATTCACAATAGGTACTGGGAATTATCAGACCGTTCTCGACCAAATGCAAGGTATGGGATTATATGATACAGCCACAACTACATTATCGTCCCTATCTTTTGTCGTATACTTGCACAAAATAGATTTAATTGCATAAACACCAAACAAAGCTCACACATAAAAGTGCACTCTGGTTGCACTCTGGTCTTTTCTGAAAACACCGTACATACGAAACCACACGTATTGTCAGGGCACTAAAGTGGCACTACAGGACACTTCACCACTCGTTGTATTGCCACGATCAAGACCATTTCGATTATCTACCGCTCAGAGCAGCCTTTATTCTTCCGTATCTTTCAGCAACTGAGACTGCTCATCAGCAAAGTTAATATTCTTTATTTGCCTTTTTCTGGGCAGAATCGGAACTGGTCTCGACTTCGCCGCCGTTCGCTTCAAATAGTCCTTTTCATGCTCCACCATTTCCGCGTAAATCTCTTGCTGATCTTCGGCTGGAATTGCTGCTCGATAGTCTTTCATGAGATCCAGCCTGGACCAATCTTGAGCCCCTCGTTGAGCCTAAACGCGATAGACAAAACAGTAATCACTTTTCCTTCAAACAGGGCACAGGAAACAAAACTGGAAGAAAAACAAATTCCAATATCTGTAGCTAAAAACTAAAACAATAATTCATATTTATAAAAACCCTGCAATACCCAGACATCAGTGACTAACTTCAGATAATATCGTCAGGCCCAGAGGGTATATAATTGCACTGGCACATAGGTTAACATGGTGCAAGGTGCAAGCCTCCCCGTCAGCCTGGAGAAGGTACACGTCCTTGTAAGTTTTCGATAAGAGTTTTTTACTTCAATTCAAAAACAATAGACCAAAGTTTTGTATATTTTAAAATGTGATAATCGACTTTCCGAATGCGACCCCGAGATTCAACGAAAATGTCTGAATGATTAAAAACAGACCAAAATTTAGAATTTGTTAAAATTTTAATCTTTGAAAATTTTTGAAAACATTGAAACTATTACCATATTGACATTAAATTTGCGCAAATTAATTTATTTTATGCCCATGGTATCAGCCCTTTCAAACTTTTCTTGGGACAATCCCCCCATATCCGACAGTATATTAAAGTATGCAAAAATACATTCGTTTTAGTGTTGACATCGACTGGCGAGACGCCTCTCTTTTGTCTGATCCTGGACTTAGCAAAACTGAAGTTCTATACACTAAAACCAATCAGAAATTCGCATTGTCTCAGTATACACAGAGGTTATTCAATCCGGTCATTAACTGAGGAAAGGCATCACTCCTCGACTCCAACAGGCCAGGACTCGTTACCTTACCTTATCGTAGTAGTACTGACGACGTGGACTGTCCACAAAGCTGAAGGGCCGCTGAATGCCCATAAGATCATTTCGTGCTTCCCATCGACGACAGTGCGGTGTAGGATTAAGTTCAACCTAAAGGAAAAATAAACACACTCAAAGAATAAATGCAAACAAAAAAGCATAACACAAAAAAAACGTATCTGATATCACAAGAAAGAGGATGTAGACGAGCGCATTCCAATGCCATTTTCGATACAAGTATACATAAACCAAACTGTTTGTAAACATTCATTCTTACATATAAGCAGACACGCGGAACTAATTCAAGCAATCGCGCTTAGCGCACTAACAGGCAAAATAGTGAGAGGTAGACAAATTGGATGCTAGTGGAAAGAGCAGCTACAACCTAAAGAAACTTCTTTCTCCCTAAAATTCTATCCAAAACTGCAACCCTTTTTAAAATGCAAAGCTAGTTAAAATTTAATCGCTAAACACGCCAACGGTGGTTATCTTGGTTAACAGCTGGCGCATAAAATGTGAACCACTGGATGTCTTGCCTAGGTAAGACAATTGTTAAACAGTACACCAAGGGGCTCACAGAACAACTGATACAAAACAAATCCACTCAAAGATGGAAAACCAGTCAGTTACAGGCAGTAGCTAGTAGTTACCAACAGACCAATCATGCCTAGTTAAGTAGTGTTCAAATCATGACGCTTACTTTAAGCGTATTTATGGGAACAGGCGCTCCAGGTGGATGGGGGACCGCTTCCATATCAAAAGGGAAGGTAGAGTATTCCTGGGGAGCATCTCTCAGATACAAGAGCTCACTGTCCAGTCGCTTTTCCAGCTTCAGGACCTCTATCTTTCGAATCAGAGGATTGTATAAGCTGTACTTAATTTCCATACCTACAACGAAATTAATGTAAAGTTCATATTGATTATAGAAAAGTAGAAAAAACATGCCATTAATTTTCAAACGCATTGGTACACAGTTGATAAATCCCATCTATGGCTTATTTTCATGCCGAATTCTATTGTGGGAGGGTCACGATTTTGAGCTTTTGAAAGTTTCCTCAAGGAAATATATATGTGACTTTTCTGAAATTGAGTTTTAGCTTTTTAATGCGCTTACAACAAGTTTATCGACATGAAACACACAATATTTCTAGGGAATTTTGGAATAGGAGTTCATTTTTAAATATTCCACATTGGGTCACTCCACTACTCACTACTAAATGCAGAATTTCCAGGATCCCAGAAAAATAAACCTCAAATAAACTATATACGTACGTAGCCCCACGTTCACTCAGAAACAAGTTCTTACCTAAACCACCCACCACATTCCTGAGCGTAAAGAAATGATAGAGGCCATGGAGCTGACGAAGAATGCAAATTCCCACAAATCGATTGACGCGACCGGGAGCGTGGGGATCAGAGACAGTCACGGCCAAAATCGAACCTTAACGCATAAATACAATGTACACAATATTACATCACTATTTTGTGACCCGGTATTTCTCAAATTTCAAGTCTTAGGTGGTAAAATTAAAAAACTTATAGCCGGGGTGAGGTAAGTGGTCTTTGGCGATTTTGGCGTCTCAAATAAGTTGGGCAAAACTTATATACAAACTTTAACTTATAAAATTAAAAAGGTATTCTGTTAAAATTACGTCTTCTTATGTCCAAGATTCGAGCTTATGACCAAGCTACCAAGATTTGAAACACTGATCTGACCCCCACCCCAAGACCGAGTTGGTTGAGCTTAGAAAACTTTAGGTTTTAAAAAAGAAAGGTTGTCGGACTCTGAGCCCACTTTTTTACTTTCATTTTTCTAAGAAGTAGGAAAAATGCTCCTTGCAGTCGCATGTAAAATGCAATATGAGCTATGATGGTCAACATTTCAATATGTCAAGGACAAGATTTAAAACGTCTAATATGAGCCAGCATATAAATCGGTAAAGGACAAGCTGTAACTGGCTAATATGAGCCGCCACGTTTCTCTTGGGCTCATATTGACGCTCGCTGCCGTGGTTTCAACGGCTTGACATCACGACGACCTCTTACCATCTTGCCTACAGACTCTTTACTTTTATTCCCAATCCCAAGTCTGAAAAAATCCTCACCGTCTTGCGTAATGTCATTAGCTTCATATAATGTTTGGTTATAGGTATCCTGTCAATTTCACTAGCTCAAACACCGTATTT
>JASAND010012897.1:0-109728 GCA_030248195.1 Trissonchulus latispiculum
TTTTCAGCCCCGTATCACTTACCGTTAAAAAGTTGCGCCCCGGACCGGTTATGGCGGCGATGTTTTTTTTCGGTTTCTCCTATTTGATGGTTGTATTGTACATAATGTTCGCCGCTTTCACGTGATCTGCAGCGGTGGGCCAACCTAAAGGGCTATGGGGTCTAGTAGTACCCTCTAAAGAATTTAAGAATCACAACTTTTTTTGCGCCGCAGCTGCGCCACAGCGCCGCAGTGGCGCCGCAAAGTCGGCTCATAGCGAAAAGTGACCATTTTTGTGGTCGTCGCTCAGGTCGAACGTTACGAGCTGGAGCTGATTTCTTTTTATATTCAGAAATTACATATATTGAACTAACTAACGGTCCAGGTTGCGTTTCTCTATCACTTCCCTAGCGACCACAGTGGCCCGTCAAAAATGGCGAAAATTCGAAAAATGAAAAATCGAAATTTCTCGCTATCTATTTAACTTTGAACGCTCAAATCTTCCATACAATGGTTTTCTGGCACGGAGAATCGATTCCCGCAGTCTGTTTTTCCTTCAGACCCACCCATCTTGCTGGGCTGGTTCCACTTTGCCGTCGGGAGGGTCAAGTCGGAAACCGCTTCCTGGAGGTCCATAGTAGGCTTTACCTGGCCTCTCAAAACTTTGTCTATAGGGGTTTTCTGGTGCGCCCAGCTCATTCCCGGTGTCTTTTTTGCCGTAGGACTCATCCATCTTGCTGTGCTGGTTCCACTTTGCCGTCTGGAGGGTCATGTCGGAAACCGCTTCCTGGAGGTCCATAGTAGGCTCTACCTGGCCTCTCAAAACTTTGTCTATAGGGGTTTTCTGGTGTGCCCAGCTCATTCCCCGTTTCCGTTTTGCCGTCCGACGTACCTATTTTGCTGGGCTGGTTCCACTTTGCCGTTTGAAGGGTCAGTCAGGTGGGGGGGGGGTAAAGTGGTCGAAAATAAAATTTTTCAAAAGTGGTCAAATTTGGTACCAAATGAAAGCCGTATGCGAGCTGAGCAACTTTTGTCATAGAACTGCGTACCCAAAGTGGCTGTAGAGTGCTGTGGTGGGGTGGGGTGGGGACTTAGGCGATTTTGGGTCAAAAATAAAGTTTTTCAAAAGTCGTCAAATTTGGTATCAAATGAAAGCCCTAAGTGAGCTGTGCAACTTTTGTCATAGAACTGCGTACCCAAAGTGGCTGTAGGGTGCTGTGGTGGGGTGGGGTGGGGACTTAGGCGATTTTGGGTCAAAAATAAAGTTTTTCAAAAGTCGTCAAATTTGGTATCAAATGAAAGCCCTAAGTGAGCTGAGCAACTTTTGACATGGAACCATCCACCAATATTTGCTGTGCCAAATAACGTCACGTGCCCATGAAACTTTTGTCTTTACTTCTTCAACCGGAATATACCTATTTATATTTATTATATATTTAAAGGATATTTAAAGGATATATATATATACGATACAGCCAACACAAACATATTATCCTCTTTTGTGCGGAGCATTTTTTGTTACTTGTTATGTAGGGGCGCGATAGCGCCCCTACATAATATGGGTAAAAAGGCGTCTGCGCGGCCCCCTGGAGACCGTGTTGGCCTGGTGCCAGCTAATTAGAGGTCCGGGAGTGGTAAAAAGGTTACCATCGTAAACAACTCGAGTAGTACTACAAGTACCACCATACTTTTGGTTCGAATTCGAAACTTCGAATTTTTGCACTAGGCGATAGTTACGGTGCGTTTGTTTTTATTTTCTCGGTGAATAACGCTTATTGGAAATGCATTTTACGGCGAAGTGTTGGAACGATGTGGGCATTTTGGCACCATACTACTATTATATGTTGGTAGACAGGATCCCCCCATGCTACCTTTTTTTGGTCATTTTGGCACCTGGCCAATTTTGGCTCTGTGCCAAGGTCCCAAAGTCGGACTTTCGCTATTTTTCGCAAATTTTGGTCACACTTTTCTAGAACTGGGTAGAAGCTGGAGAGGTCTAGTATCTTTTTTTGAAAATTACCAGCAGGGGTGCATAAAGTAACGAGGGGGATTTTTTAATTTTGCTCCCTAGCTTTCAGGAGATGGGCCCAAACTTTGCATTTTTTTGGCCTGTTTGGGCGAAAGTTTCTAAGTCCCACTTTCACTGGAAATAGTCAAAAAGTCGCCAAAAACGGCGTTTTTCGGCCTTTTGGTGGTGCCCACATATAGTAAATCGGGGTCGCTGAAAACGATGAGCATACTGCCGATACCGCCCGAAGTGACCACTGGTCAGCATGGCTCCTGTGGTTCCTCGCCCAGGGTCAAAGTTGGGAAAACTCACTCTAAACAGCGTTTTTCGGCGTTTTGGTCGTGGGCATATATAGTAAATCGACTACGCTCGTTTCAATGGGCATATCGCCGAAACCGACGGAAGTGACCACTGGTCACTACAGCCTATGGTGCCTATTGACCACTGGTCAGACGGCCTAAAGCTGCGTTTTTCGGCGTTTTGGTTGGGGGCATTTATAGTAAATCGACTACGCTCGTTTCAATGGGCTTATCGCCGACACCGACGGAAGTGACCACTGGTCACTACGGCCTGTGTGGTCTATTGACCACTGGTCAAACGGCCTAAAACTGCGTTTTTCGGCGTTTTGTTTGGGGGCATTTATAGTATATCGACTACGCTCGTTTCAATGGGCATATCGCCGACACCGACGGAAGTGACCACTGGTCACTACAGCCTGTGGGGTCTATTGACCACTGGTCAAACGGCCTAAAACTGCGTTTTTCGGCGTTTTGGTCGTGGGCATTTATAGTAAATCGACTACGCTCGTTTCAATGGGCATATCGCCGAAACCGACGGAAGTGACCACTGGTCACTACAGCCTATGGTGCCTATTGACCACTGGTCAGACGGCCTAAAGCTGCGTTTTTCGGCGTTTTGGTTGGGGGCATTTATAGTAAATCGACTACGCTCGTTTCAATGGGCATATCGCCGACACCGACGGAAGTGACCACTGGTCACTACAGCCTGTGGGGTCTATTGACCACTGGTCAAACGGCCTAAAGCTGCGTTTTTCGGCGTTCTGGTTGGGGGGCATTTATAGTAAATCGGCTACGCTCGTTTCAATGGGTTTATCGCCGACACCGACGGAAGTGACCACTGGTCACTACAGCCTGTGGGGTCTATTGACCACTGGTCAAACGGCCTAAAACTGCGTTTTTCGGCGTTTTGGTTGGGGGCATTTATATCATATCGACTACGCTCGTTTCAATGGGCATATCGCCGACACCGACGGAAGTGACCACTGGTCACTACAGCCTGTGGGGTCTATTGACCACTGGTCAAACGGCCTAAAACTGCGTTTTTCGGCATTTTGGTCGGTGGCATATATAGTAAATCGACTACGCTCGTTTCAATGGGCATATCGCCGAAACCGAAAAAACAAATTCAGTGGTACTATATATATATATTGATATAATCAGTTTTCTGCTCTACCTACGGCACCGTTCAAGCTCCTTGTATCCATTACCGCATTGCTGGAAAGGGATCCTTTAAAATGACAGAAGGACAAGAAATAAAAATGCTCCTCTGGAGCATAAAAAAGTAATATGGGTGATGGTGAGGTTGTAAAATCAAAAGAGGACTAGTCTTTAAAATGCTTAATATGGGGGCTAGGTTCAAAAATAGAAGAGGACTAGGTTGTGAGCGAATTAATATGGGCACAGCTTCGCCGAACAACCCATATTCGCGGGATTTCACGCTTCGTCTTAACTTCTGTCGCATACAGAGCTATCAGTGTCAGTCAGTAATAAGAAATTTAAGAAGTTGAATACTCATTGAATATATTTAGTTGTTTGCATATACGTATACACTGTTAGACTTGCTAGGAATATATACTTAAATTATCATTATGTGGTCGTGTTGAACTGCAGCAAGCAACGAGATGAGATCTAAGGATATCATGCTAAAGCTATTGGTTCAAGCAGGAAGGAAATAGAAGATCAGAGTCCTAAAATTATTCTTGAGATATAAATGGATAAAATGCACTGGTTAGTATAAAGAGTTTCTCAAAGAAAAAGTTTGCTAAAATAAAAGTTCCGTTACCTCGAATACATATATACGTATATACGTAGCAGTACAGATTGTTTATGCACTATAAACTAAATGTAGCTTGGATGGATATGCATAATGATTTACGTTTATAAACCGCGAATATGGGTTGTTCGGCGAAGCTGTGCCCATATTAATTCGCTCACAACCTAGTCCTCTTCTATTTTTGAACCTAGCCCCCATATTAAGCATTTTAAAGACTAGTCCTCTTTTGATTTTACAACCTCACCATCACCCATATTACTTTTTTATGCTCCAGAGGAGCATTTTTATTTCTTGTATATATATCTTGTAAATTAATAATGTATCCAAATGTAATTTGCTATGAAATGCAGTCGAATGTCTGGGAAGTGATGTGGAAGTACAGAAATACCGGGCTTTAGCCGGAACCGGAACCTAGCTCTTAGGTACGTATTATGTACTGGTTTTTTTGATGAGACGGTTTTTACCAGACCCTCCCCACTCCTCCCTACTCAAAATGTTTAGAAAAATTGGCTTTTTTAAAAACGACAAATTCAAGCTTGGTCGAAGTTTAGCTTTTTTTAGTATTTTAATGTATTTGAACACAAGGCCAGTCATTTATCTTTTATTAGCGGATACTTAACCTGGCAGGTGTTGTTGGCATTTTAAGAAAAAGTTTCTTTTCCTTTCCTTTCCAGATTCCCTTCCTCTAAAAATTTTGTGTCTTCCCTTCCTCCTACCAGCATCTTCGCCAAAACTAAAACAGTTTGTTTTCTGTGCTTTTTTAGGCATTTTTTTACAATTTTTAGATTACTGACTTTGGCCTGGCTAAAATTGAAACCAGCGAGACTGCCATGAAAACCTATTGTGGTACACGGGGCTATATTGCGTAAGTTGTCTGGCGATTTTTAGACTCTCGTACGTACGTAATGACAAATCGGTTTGCCGAGTCGAAAATGTGTCACGCACAACAGGTTTGGTTTTGTACGAATTCCAACCTAGGATCAGGAAAGGGTCTCCATTTTTCGATTCATCGTCATCATTTTTATCTCGCGCATGTTATAGCTTGCTTTCCATAGGTTCATAAAACCATGTGCTTGGAAGGGTAGATTTTACGGATTTTTTCTGAGGGGGGGAAGATGTTTTGCAAAGAATAGTCATTCAAACAATTTTGCATGGAAAAACGCAAAACGTTCTCAAACATGCCTGGATTTAGGCTAAAAATTGACCTGCATGAAAAAGCTTCCATGTCGCCGGAATATTTTTGAAACGTGGCATATTTTTGGTAAAAATGTGGGGACCCTAAAACTCCCGAAGGGGAGGTAATTTCAAAATTCGCTGTCTGGATGGGTGGTTAAATTTGCACCTGTAGCAGATGTTTTTGGGAATGGTGTTGGTAAAAGTCAAGGGGAGGGTAGTGGGCTTTTGAAGGGTTTGTGATGGGAGATATTAAATTCTGCTCCTTTTGTATAGAAGACGGCCTCGAGTTTGATGCGAAATTGCAATTACTACGTTTTCTTGGTTTTATTTTCCTGTGCTGTACAGAAGATGTGAGTTTTTTGCTGCATTTTTTAGTCCGGAAGTTATTCTCAGTCAGGAAATGGACTATTATACGGAGGCTGTGGATCTGTGGTCACTGGGATGTATTTTATTTTACATGTATGTAATTATGCTTAATTAATTTAGGTAATTTTAGTAATTGTTAGAGTATTTTGCTTGACTTGATCCTTTTACTCACTATGAGATTTAGTCTGGCCTGTTTAAAACTAGTTGGGGGTATGAGAAGAGGACCTTCCCTTTGAGGGAAGATAATATCTACAGAATGTGCAATTATAAATCCTACTATGGTTACTTATAAAGTGAACGACTTTGTTTGTTTGTTTGTTTGTTGGTTTGTTTGTATGGGACTAAATCCAGCCGAAACCATTGTATACTTTAATCTTTATAAATAGGCTTAGTGAAAAATATGATTTTGTACCTTTTTTCAGGAACATCTAAATAAACTTTTACTTTTATTTTTAATTTAATTTTTAAATTAATTTTTTCTATTATGGCTATGACATGCTCAGCGGATTGGATTCATTTATGTGGTATATTTAGTAGGAGGGATTCAGCTTAGGAATATTCGAAATTTTTATTTTAGTTCTTTTTATTTTAATTAATTCATTATTTTTGGTTTGCTATTGACAGGCTCAGCGGGTACCAACCGTTTGCCAAGTATGGTCAGCGAATTGATTCCTATGTAGCCGCTGGTCGCTATCATTACGATGATGAAAAGTGGAATGAGGCTGACGCGTCTGCGGAGAGTAGGAAATTTATTATCCATCCGAAATTGGCGGGGGGGCGAGAATAAAGAATTTGAGGCAGCGGGTGGGGGGCTCGTCATTAACTGATAACTATAGTCACTAGCGTAGCCAGAAAAAAATTTCGGGGGGGGGGGGCAAGCCAAAATTTTTCAAACTTAATTGTGGCAGTTAAAAGGGGAACCGCCGCCTTTGAATAATTTACACAACTGACTCTATCCAGTTGGGGGGTCTGGGGGGCGCAGCCCCCCAGAAGTTGAAGAATTTTTTATTTTTGCTGCCTGAAACGAATTTTTCTGAGCACATTTTTCGTCCTTTAGTATATTATTAACCAAGATCAGGTATATATATGACATTTACGATTACGTGAATTGAAAAGACAATTTAAGATTGACGAAGACGAAATATGCAATAATTCGCGCCGACGGCGCGAAAAATTTTGGATTTTACTTCTAAATTGCTTTAATTTTTATCAATGCTCAGGCTCAATGCAGCCTACAGCTGCTGTCTCCGTCATAAATATTTCCTGATGGCAGATATTTTCAGGGGGGCAATCCAATTTCGGGGGGGGGCGTGCCTTGCCCCCCCCTGGCTACGCGCCTGACTATAGTTTATGTGGAGTGTGGGACAAAAATGGACCGGAGTCTATTTCTGGTCTAGGTGGGATTTGGAAAAACAAGGAATTTGATAAATTTATAAAATTACGTATATCCATAGCACTTCTAAGATTTAACTACATGCATAATTGAGAGTATGCTGTGTAGGTTTGCTCACCATGGCTCACTCAAATGGTGATTTCATAGTCGTCAACACTCAAAGACGAGCGTCAACGCCCAACATGCCATTTTAACTTGTTTAAATGTCATTGTAACGGATTCACACTCACAGACGCATGTTGACGCCTAAATACTACACGCGTCTGGAACTATAAAGTCACCATAAGTCTGTTGTTTAGTGAGTAATCCTGGGTGAAAAGGGGCGGCTACGTACAACGATTAAGTGAATATTTGAGGTGTGACTGGCTTTGACCCTGGCTGCTGGTGTGTAAAAAGGTTTTGCAAAGGTTTCGGCAATGTTTTCAGTCTTCGCTCTTCGTTGATTGTCTTTTCAATTTTTCTCTCAATTTTCTCCTTGCTTTTAGGTATGGATGTCTGGAAACAATTGCTGGTGGCAGATCCTGACGAACGAATGACAATCTCTGAAGCTTTGCAACATCCCTGGCTCACGGTAAAGAATCAGCAGATAACATAAATTCTTATAAAATTGAGGGGGGTGCACTTAACGGCCCTTAATCAAAAATAATAGAGAAGGGGAGGAGAGGTGACAAGAATCGTTGTATTTCTAGTAAATTTTTGTAAAGAGGCCTGGGTCCCGCTTCAAAAGATTTTCCTAAGTACCCTCCTAGTGTTTGGCGAAAGCAAAAAAGCTGGCTGGACCCCCCCTTGTCAAAATCCTGCTGGGTGCGCCCCTGACACTGGGCTAAATTTCAGTTTTTTTATCTAATCTTTTTAGGATAATGATATGATCCAAACGGCTCGAGAATTGATGTTCCCTAATGGAGAACCGGAACAAGCTGTACTCTTAGATGGTTCTTCGGAATTGGCTACTCCTGAAGTGGTTCGTTCTAAACGCTTTAATTAGTTACTGTTAATTATATCCTACTATGCTAGGCTTTTGAATTTTGGAAATTGGAGAAGTCATAAAATCAAAAGTTTTTTCCCAAGCGGTGCAGTCTAAATTTTAAACGCTTGCAGTTTAAACATCAGCTTTTGTAGTTCAGCAGCTATTCTAAGCAAATGGTCAGCAGAAAATACAATTACACAAAATTAGTTGACTAGCAGTGGTGTTGTCATTTTTTACGCTTATGATTTGACACAACACGTAGGAAAAGTATCACATTTTTTGCCATGTAGCAATGATTTTAAATTTGTTTTAAAGCGTAACCAAAACAGGACGTTTTTAATTTTCAGAATCGTAAGCGTAAACTGTCGGCGAACGATAGCAGCACCAGTGGTTGTTCGGTATCTGAAGTTGGCGAAAATCCTTCCAAAAAGATTCCGAAATTCGAGAAATTTGTCCGCCAGGAGCCCAACAGACAGCAGGTGGACACAATTTCGGATGACAAAAAACGCCTGGATTCTCATTCGGACCAACCGGAGCAGCACGACCTCAATATGGATTGGTTGGAGTTTTCGAGCCAAAACGACGAAAGTGGAACCGTTGAGTCTTCTACATCTGGGCTTGCAGAGGAACCAGCCTATTGTAGTTGTGGCTGTTGCAGTCCACCTTATGAATCGACGGGTGACAGTGACTTATCCTCCAGATCCACCCCCGCTAACGTGGCCCCCATGGGAAAACGGAAGGGTATTTGCAGGTATGTAGGGGTAATTTTCTATGGCAGTAGTGAACACTGATGATAATAGTATATTTCTATGTTTGGTATCATTGCGTTTTTTAATACTTCAGTCTGAGTTTAGTATTGGTTAGAGATGCACCGGGGCCGCCACTACCGGGGCCGGGGCCTGGAAATTGGGGGTCCAAATCGAAAATTTTTTGGAAAATTTAAATTTTGCAATAATTTTTATATACAAACGTTACTTTCGTTGTTTTCATTCATATCGGAGGGAAAAACGATTTGTAACAATTTTTGACTTTCGAAAATTCAAAATTTTGGTCAAAAAATGTCAAAAGCTTACAAAATTTTGCTAATTTTTGGCCCCGGTCGGTATTGGGTTTAGTTTAATTTGTGATTTTTTAAAATTTGTTACAAATTTTTATTTACGTTTTTGTTTTAATGTTTAGCGACGCTGGTTGTCCTTGTCATCAAGTCAAACAAGTGCCTTCCGCAGTCGAGCCAAAACTGTAACCAAGGACTGTAACTCCAGAGCAGTGGACTTGACTCACTCAAGCATTTGTGAAGTTTGAAAAGTCTGAACTAGACTATTTGACATTTAGTCAAAGCAAGAAGTCGAATTTGTGAACTTGGTATTAACTGAAATTATTGTGTACGTGCTGCCTGTAGAATACTGTAACACTGTAGATAATTTCTACTGTTGACGGTTTCTGCACGTGCGTATATTACATTTTGACTTTCGCTTTATCTGATTGTATGTATGTTATAATATGTTTGTGTTTATTGTGTACTTAGAGTTTGCTTAGGTATAATGAATTGGATGCGTAATACAAAAACTTTAAAAAGGTTTTTTTCTTTTATAGTAGGCTTCAATTGTTGATATAATTATCTGCTCAACCCTCCTCATTCACGTGGAAATGCTTTTGAAAGTTTGAATGTTTGTAGAATTTTGTTTCGTTGAGATTTGTTACTAAAATTTTCCATAATTTTTACTTGTTTTTGTTAGAAATATTGTGAAAACATTAAATGATTTGATTAATCAACAACAGCTTTTCCGTTGTTGCCCGATTTCCAATTAGAACCGTTAGATATTATGTGCTCAGAAGTGGCTTTGGGCTAAGTTACTGCTGTTGTTTTTGATGTTTCGCTTTTAGTTACATTATTCGTTTGTTTGTACATTCCATGACATAATATGTATTTACCTGTTTGTTTTAGGTTGTAGAAATTAATGAAATTGTTGCATACCGCCCGTCATAATGTTGCCAGCTTTTCGTTTCCGCTAGTGAATCGTTTTTCGTAATTTCCGTGTCGAATTTTTTATTCGGGAACAGGAATTAAAATTTTATTTTGAATAAATAAATCTGTTATTTACTGCCAATTTATATTTGATTTATGTCATTTTCAGTTTGTTGTGAAACATTACGTATTTTCCGTGTCGAAGTTTTTATGCCGTAAAAAATTGGAATTTCATTTGGAGTGAAATGAATCTGTTATTATTTACTAGCACTGCCGTTTTACAGTACATTGTTTTTCAGTCCCTTGACGAAAAATTGTTGTCTGTTATGCTTTTATTGTGTGTATAATGATGGTTATTGACTAATAAATGTACATTTATGTAAATTTCCATTTACAATAGGTTTTAGTCGGCTTACAAGGAAAGGCATAAAATATTGTTGTCCGAAAGTAATTGGCTTGGCCAATGGCTAACCTTGTTGCCAACAACTGGAAAATAGCCTTAGGTTGGTCATGCCTTGGCCTATGAGGACCCTAGATAGGTTCAAGAATACATAATAGATACGAGTATGACAGTTGCGGTTTTTTGTTATCAGCTGCAAGGTACACGCTCTGTTCGCTAACGGATAGCCCAACACAAATGTATATGTTTACTTCAAATAAATTTGCACGCTACCCCTGCGTTGCAAAGCCTGAATCAGAAGACAAATTAGGCGCACACATGCGCTGTGTTTCGAGCTTTAACTTAAAGATTCGGCTAGTGACCGCTGAAATGTGTACCGGGTGCACGTTTATGACTGTTGGGGGTCAGCCGATAGCGGGCACAGCATATACCTGCAGCTGGTAACAGAGAACCTGGCAGTTGTAATATAATATTCTTGGTGGACCTAGGAAATCTGAACCAGTTTCATAAGAAATGTCCGAAGTTTATCTGTTGCTGCTCCTATCTTAGCATAAATGTTATAAGTGGTTGAAACTCGATGCTCCTATAAGCGACCGCTTGCCTAACCGAGCGTAGGACGGCTCCTAGCACTAGGGGAGTCTCTTTCGGTAACTCGGCTCAGGACAGGATTACACTTTTGTCGTTGCACCTTCAGCTAATGGAATTATCTTTGCTGTGTCTTTTGTTTGGTAGTCTCTTACTTGCAATAGTTTAGCTAGTCGTAAGTAGTGTTTGAGGCCGGCCGAGGTTTCACCGGCCGGCGGCCGGTGAGCATATTGGAGTGGAGATAGCGTGGAGTGAAACTATTGTGACTGCTAAGATTGATTTTCGGATTTTATGTTAGCAAAATAGCATATAATAGCACAGAAAATTAGCATAGCTAGATTTGGAGTACATTTTAAGCTTAGCTGCTTTATATTGTAAATTTCTTGTTGCTAAATTGTATTCCAGCCGGCGAGCAAAAGCCGGCGGCTGGCTCAGACCGGCCGGCTTCAAACACTAGTCGTAGGCAGCTCGTAATGCTATCAAACCCCACGGCTCGTGTTGGCCGCTGGACTGATTTTTGTCCGCTCAACCGGCCGGCCGCGCCGACTGATTGGATGGGAGGAGCCCGGGTTCAGACGATTCAGCCACAGCTAATCAATGACAGGAACAACAAATGTCCCACTGTAGCTCCTGCGACTCGTGAAAATCGGGCCTTAAGTGAGGGCCGAATTCACAACCTTTGGTTGACTAGACCAACGCTTTACCGATTGAGCCACTGAGACGCAATGGAAAGTGAAGTTCAAACACGTTTGAATTCGAACCCAAACTGTAGTGAGGATTCTTTTAGTGCTAATTTCTTTGTTCAATCAATTGTTAAGTAGCAGCATAATTAATTACATTATCACATATCAAGTTAATGAATGGTCCTCGTGAGAAGAATCTGTTGCAGTAGAAAATAGATCGGTTTTTTCTATCAAAAGTTACATGGGAGGACCAAGGTTCGGGGACGGTGGCCTGGAAGGGTCACTCGGTAGTTCTCATTGGGTTTCCTGCTACAACTACCATGTACCAGGGTTGTTTCATTAAGAAATTTGTCGGGCAGGATTCGAGCTTAGGTCCGGTGGGGTTGGGTTTGTGCGCTCTATCCCTTTTAACACAATGTCAATTGTCAAGTACTAAATTTTAGAATAGCAATTTTCAGAAACTGGAACAACTAAGCAACTCATAGCCGTATCAGGATCTAATATAGACTTTACTCACGAATTTCTGTCCAAATAAAATGGAACTACGATTTTTCATTCAAACAAATCTGTCAAGTGGGCAGTTTTAAAGGTTGGACAGTTTTGAACACAGTGTTTACTTAAAATGTAGGACATTTTATTCTTTAAATAAATTACAGACTTCATTTTTTGAGTCTTGACAAAAATTGAAACTCACATTTCGCTTTGAGGGCCTAATTTATGGAACTTTGCTGTTAGTTGCAAGTTCCGCATGCAAAAAGCGTGCATTTTACTTTCAGTTAAAGTGCACGCTTGAGAAATACATAACAATAGCTACTAAGGTTGATGGTGTAGAATTACTGAATTGTAGATTTTTGTAATTTTTTAGACGCTCCAAAATCCACTCCAAAGAAAAGGAAAAAGTTACACATGACTAAAACTGGGTTAATAGGGGGGTGGGCGAAGTTTTGGGAGGCTTTAAAAGAAGTTACAAACTCTGAAACTGTTGACTCAGTGTTCATTTTTGGTGGCGAAACTTTCTGAGCTCTCCCACTGTTTGTTTGTTTGTTTGTTTGCTGCAGATATTTTTTGCGGCCCCCCTCCAAAAATGGTGGATTATGATAAGCTAGAAAAGCCGGGAACGCAAAGTCTGCGCAGTGCAGCGTTTGGCGCAGTTGTGTTTGCAACGGTTGCAATTACCTCCTGTTTGATCAGCTTTCCGCTGGTATTTCAGTATGTGCAGACGTTGCAGGCCACTGTTAACAGTCACCTCCAAGAGTGCAAGGTTAGCTATTACCTAATTTGCATATTTGGTTGCTTTGGCTGTGAAGCTATAGGTTGGCGGTTCGATTCCCGCGGTTTTCGACCAAAAACACCTGTCTCTGATTTAGTAAAGTAAATTGATTTTGTCATGAATGAATTTTTTAAAGGCGGTAATCCAGATTTATCATATGTTTATTTATTTATTTTACATTTATTCTACTTCATCTGAAATCTTTACTCCGATATGACTTGCCAAAATTTGCCATTATTGCAGACCAAGCTGAATTTTAAGACCCTATATTTTGATGTGAATATTAAATCTCAATTATCTATCAAGTTAGTATTATTATTATTAACTTAATAATTATTGTCAAGTTGAATTTTAGTCCGAATCTCGAAACATGAGACGAGAAGCCATTGAGATGTCGCCGGATTTTCAGCCACCAAATTCAGCCGTGGAGAGCTTCAGAAGAGTCACGCGTCAGGCTGGAATGCTGGCTAATTGTACGTTAATTGGGTTAATAATTAGCAAATTGCTTATACTCCCTATAAAACCAAGTCTTTGTGTTGACCGACAGGTAATAACAAACTGGAAGCGTCAGATAACTAGCACCATTGAACAGATGATATCTCGGGGAGGACCCCATTTTTCCCAATGTCAGGATATGTTTTACAGGGGGGGGGCGGAGGGGAAATTGACCAGCCCCCCGAAAATGTCCTCCTCGAAATAGCCCCTCAGGAGTTTTGCTTCCCCCATCTCCGGGATTTTTTGAAGCCGACTAATTTTCAAAAATGTTCCGGCTTCCCCGACGAGTTTTTCCCCGTAACAATGGCTATTTAACCTACATCCAGGCATTTTTAGGAACGTTTTGTATTTTTACATTAAAAAATGCCAAAAATAACGTTTTTGGCTCATTTTTGCAAAAAAACCTCGGGGACTCCCGGGAACCCCTCTCGGGAAAATCCCTAAAACATGCCCTGAACGTCTCCCCAGTTTTCGATCCGATACTCCCGATAGCTGACGATATGCCAACTAAAAGGATTCGCCGGGTATTCGTAGTATATTTACAGTTCCACTATAAGGTTATCGTTGCAGGCAACGCAAGAGTACATAATGATAAGAGTGAGACGTATATATGTGTCCCAAGTATATAATAATAGACTCAGATTAACTGTCGGAGTAGAACATTTGCTTTGCAAATTTGCTTAACTTCAACAATCTTTATTCCAGGTTGTTGTCAACAAGGACCAGCCGGTCCACCAGGACCCCCCGGAAACGACGGAAGAGATGGTGCCCCAGGAGATGACGGGGGTCGGGGTGATCCGGGTCGGGACGCTAATCCGGGCGAGGAGATCGGTCCCTACCCGCCTCAGTGCCCCTGTGAACCAGCGGCTGGCCCACAGGGGCAGGCCGGACCTCGAGGCCCACCAGGGCCACCGGGAGAACCCGGAACCAACGGAAAGGACGCTCAGCCCGGAAATCCCGGGCCTCAGGGACCCAACGGACCACAGGGTGGACCCGGCCGGCCCGGACCAAAGGGACCTCCCGGAAATCCGGGCACGCAGACTCCAGCGCCCAACCCACCGCCCGGTCCGCCTGGTCCGCAGGGGCGACCCGGAACCCCCGGCCAACCTGGAAATCCCGGGGGCAACGGTCAGCCAGGTGGGCCCGGAAACCCGGGTCCCAGAGGTGATCCTGGGGGTCGGGGTAATGACGGAAATCCGGGTCAACCCGGCAGCCCTGGTGATCCCGGTTCCCCCGGACCTCCTGGATCTTGTGACCATTGTCCACCAGCTAGGCTGGCTCCTGGCTACTAAGCTTGGAAAAGGTTTAACTTAAGCATCGAATGAAGGATTTAGGATTTACAAGGACAATTTTTATTAACTATTTTTGCTTGTTTTTGCTGCTTGCTCTGCATGCTCACTCACTTTGTTAACAAGGAACAGACACAATTGTACAGACGTTCAGTTTTTTGTTGATCTTAAATTTTGCTTGTTATTGTTGTTTTTGTGTGAAAATTGTTTGTGTGTATTTGCCGTAACATTTTGTTTCCTTCCATCAACTGTTAGCTTGCACATTAAATAATGGTCTTAAAACAGTGAAAGTTTAGCGATAAAATATAGTTTCTCTTCCTCCTGGCTGTCCTGGCTATTGGAAGGTTGAATAACAAGGAAATATTGAACAAAAAATTCTTCCGACTGGGTGTCGAACCACCGAATTGCAGTTCCATATCCTGACATCCTTTTTTTCCGCTTGGGTGCTCCATATGTAGCCTATTTATTTTTGACAAAGCTTAACAGGTTTAGAAGTACGTACGATATTTTGAAAGGTTGTTAAAATATTAACTAATTAAATTAGGGATAATACATTTTCACTGAACCAAAGAATGAATCTCACTGTTTTGTTGAATTTTAAAAAATCTGTACAGTCTGTTCTTGTGAGCGTCTTCTCTTCTGACCACTGCCTTGTTTAAGGTCAAATTCCCTTTTGGAGACATCAACGTTGAACAAATACTTAATACTTATTAGCTAAACAGGGTACCGGCACCGGGTTGTTTTGTGTGTCGAACATACCAGTAAAGGCAGTTAGCCCTCCAGCTTGCATAGTATATAAGTGTTCTCCGCAATCCCTGAAAGAAATTGGCCTTGTTTCTGCAAAAACGTTTTTAAGACCCCTGAAAGAAATTGACCAAAGCCCGTTCTGATAGCCTTGTAAAACACCTAGGGTAATTTCTATGGCAACTATTAATCCCCTTTCCCTCAAACAGCAAATGTTCTTAACTGCAGGCTACCCAACTGGGTCGAGGGGGCTGAAAATTTTTAAAGTGGAATTTAAATTTAATTTAATAGTGTTCATCCTTTTCCTCTGCAGGGGAGTGATTAATCCCTAAGGCGGCACCCCCAGTTAACAACGCCTGCACCCGCAGCAGCTACCTCGAGAACAACTTTTATTGTAAAACTTTCAATTTCATTTGACAATTACAGAGGTGATCAAAACTTAAAAAATAAATAATACACCCTACATAAATACACCTACATAAAGCATTTGAGCATACTCAGGTTTTACATGCATACATACAAATATACTGTGCATACATATTTATATGAAAAATACAGCACCTACGGAAAAATACGCATGAAAACAGAGAATTTTCGAGTTTTTTGAAATTTTCCTGTAAAAAACATTTAACGAAGAAACATCGGACGGTAATTTCAAACACAATATCCTAAAACAAAAATATTAAATATGCCTAGTATTAAAGTGAATTTTAGAATACCAATAAAACATTTACAATCTTATCGTGACAATTTCCGGGCTGCGCGAGTTTTCACGAATCTTCTTCGAAATTTCGGTAATTTCCGGTCGATCTTCCGGTTTCGTTGACCAACAGCTTCCTACCAGCGCCCACCACCAATTCGGGGGTTCTGAGTTTTCGGTTTTTTCGGGAGGCAATGCGGGTCGAAGATTCTTCGAAACCACGCAGAACACGACGGTGTGCTGATCAAGACCAGAAAAGGGGGTCTGCCCCGTACCCAGATGCCATAGGAGCAAAGCGTAGGAGTAGACATCTGCCTTGGGGGTAATGGGGGCACCGCGGAGCATTTCCGGGGCGTGGTAGGCAATGGTGCCCATTGCTCTGCGCTGGTTGGGCAGGGAAAGGCTGGTCTTGCCCAGGGGCAGTCGGGCACTGCAACCGAAATCGCCTGCAACAAACAAAACCGTAATTGATTAATAATGAGATTAACTACAAATAACCGACTATTAATTGTTACTAATGAGAAAGATTTGAAATACTAATGCTGACGGGCTAGCTGGGGTCTTTTTCAGTTCACCCCCCCCCCGCGGATACCGGCCAAGCTGAAATTACTTTGGGTGTATTTTTCACATATATAACTCGCATTTGCAGATCATCTTTCCTTCATGGACTAACCTCCTAGACGTGAACGCACAAGCCTGTGTAGGCAGAACAAATTCTGTTTGAAATGGTTGCCCTGAAAACGGCTGAAAACTTTAAGTCAAATGATGAAATGATGGTGAAGTGTGGTTCCGCCGCCAGGCCAATATGCTTCAATCAATCTTCAATTGCTCAGTGTGTCCCCAACTGAGGGTATACCAGTTTCACAAAATTTTCGCATTTCCACCTATATGTGCAAAGGCAAACTTTGATCAACAAGATAGATTACCTAATTTGCAGTTGTCACTTGACGTAAGCAACACATTGCTGGCTTTCACATCCAAATGAAGTATTCTATTCCGATGACAGCATTCTAGGGCAGAGGCTAACTGATTTGCATATTTCATTCTTCGATCTGGACTCAGCGGGGCTTCTTGCTGCTCCAACAATGTTTGTAAATTTTCTTTACCCACATATTCAAAGACAACCTGCCAAAAATAAAAGGATAATTATTAATGTCACCAACATCGGCAGTTAATTCTGGAAAACTAGCTAGGTGCCAAAAGTTAATCTGAAAGTCTATCAAAAATCATTTATCACGTTTTAACGACTAATTATTAAATGCAGCACAACCAGTGATCACCGTCTTCTACACACATTTTCTGATTAAATTCACGTCGACTAAAGCTAAAGCAAGCTGAAATCGACGTGAAATCGCACGATTCCACAATGCGACCCAAAGTGAAATGGTCGAAATGAGCCTTTAGCCTATTTGAGCCTACTTGAGTATAGGCATCATGTATTGTGAAGGTGAGAATTTTCACAATATTCGGATGGTCCAGTTTAAAGGCGTTCAGTTCCGAGCAAAAGCTGAGATCGTTCTGGCGACGACTGGTGTGCAGTTGTTTGATGGCAACCTGGCGAGAGTTGTACCAACCCACATAGACTGAACCGAAACCTCCCCGACCTAAAATAAAAAGATTTAGTTGGGTTTGAAGTTGTAGGTAAATGAAAGAACAGGCTTAACTTAAGATTTGTCATCACCTGAGACCCGAAAAATTCGGCCGAGGTGGGGATTAAACACACAATCTTAGGTTTAGTACACCGAAGATTTACCGATTTAGCCACTCAGACACAATTGAAATAAGCTAAGTTTGATGAATTCGTTCCCAAACTGCAGGGACGTTTTTAGAGGGCGCTTTTGCGACTATATAGTTCCGATTACGCACTGTTTGACTTATCAATATTTCTCAACAACGGTTTCCGCAGTCTGATTGGTCTGTTGGCTGGTAAAATCTTTAGACATTTAAAACAGTCCTGAAGTAGCTGACTTCGTTAGCTAGCTAGGTCTCGTGTCGTGTGTCACATTATCGCATGCTGCAAGGTTCTTGTCACAATAAATTTGTCGCACGACACTTTTGCCGCGATACCCGTTTAGACCCTGTCACGCAGGCCACGCGGCGCACTTCCTGTGAATCGGCTTTAAGACATTGATACAAGTACTACCCCTGTGGAGTGAAGAGTTTTACTTCAAGTAGACAAGCTTGTCTGATACTCTGATTAGATTTCAAAAATCAGTCTGAAGAGCGGCTGAAATTCTGCACGGGTGAAGAAGTTATCAAGTTCTCTCGGCTTATCAGTTTCATATCAGTGAGATACTGGAAATAGGAAAGTTTGCCAGCTCAAATATCATTATCATTTCCAAATCTTCCTATTACCAATTTTAGGTACCCTTAGGCTCAGACTTAAAAGTAGACTTTGTTTGGGAGGATTTAAAAACTTTTGTAAGATACCCTCATTAATTAAGGCCTACAGATTCCAGCTCATTCCAGCTCATATGTAGTTTCAATTCTAACATTATGTTTTCGTCTGAACTTTCCACTATTTTTCTCTTCTAATTCAATGGTGCATTTTAATTTAGTTTCTAACCGAATTTAAGATTGCGCTAACGAACGCTAAAGTGCATAGCATTTTGTTGCTACTTGTGTGCACTGTGCACAATTATCAGGCTATTTCCGACAGACTTAGGCTATAACGACAAGAATTCTTTAAAATTGTAACTTATAATATCATTAATTAACCAATGGTTGTAGGATCATTTTTGACAGATGTAAGCTATAGCTACTATTATTATTGAAAATTATATATAAAGAAGAAATTGATTAACTAATGATGTAGGAACTAGATGTTTAGCATAGATTTATTTTAATTGCCACTATAGCTTCATATATCTGTGAAAATTTGAGTAACACGAATGGCCTTTTCGTGCGCGAGTTGAAAGAGCAGAGATAAAAATTTTCAACTCGAGGAGAGTTAAATTGAACTATTAAACTCCTTTAACTCTGATGATTGACTTAATTTTAACTCTTAAACTCGCTTCGCAAAAACGAAAGACCTAAGGATGCCTAAGTCTACAACGGACCTACCCAATTTGGGCGTCTTCGTGCACGACATCGGGTTGGAGGAAGGCCGTCTTGCCTTTTCCGACACGGAGGGAAGTCGGAAAACCTTAGACGCGACGCTCGACGTTGTCGGGAGGCTAGCGCTGTCAGTTGTCGCTGACGCGCTGGTACTGCTATCGTAGAGGCGTCGACGCTGAAGCTGAAAACGCTCCTTTCGACACGGCGACTGAATTAGGGCTTCCGTGCACTGCGAGCCGAGGGGAAAGCGGAAGCTGCAGAATGGCGAGGAGGTAGTCTGAAATAAAGAATTTCAAGTTTTAATTTTATTATTATTTAAATGACTAAAGTATTTATTTGTATTCAAATTTTAAGCCCTTCCATAGACTAGCATGGAATTATGGAAACTAACATCTTCACAAATGTTTTAGCATTAACTTATTAAAATTAATTAAGTTAAACTTAAAATTTTAAAATTTTATTGAAAATTAAATTGAATAACAAAATCTTTAGACCTGATCAAGTCCAGATCAAAACCGTAGAATCTAATAAGAGTAATAAACTCCCAAGTTTCACCTTATTCAGATCTTCACTCAGTTCGGGTGGAACGGAGGGGGTAAAGCTGTAGTGTCTTTGAGACGGGCGGTGCTTTTGAACCGCGTCAATCGCCAGTCGAGACGGCGTCAAGGGCGACAGTTGGTGGCGGGAAAATCGGGCCAGGCGAGATGTCTGCGATTTTGTGCCGCCGCCGAGATCGCAGGAATCGTTCTGACCAGGCACGGTTAGCGAGCAGTCGTGCTTGGCGACAGGCGAACTGCCAATAGCGGGAAAACTAGTGTTCTTGGGCGATAGTCGAAAGGCACCTCCATTGGCGGCCCGGAAAAGCGGGGATTTCATTCAAATGCTGGCGTGCTGAAATAATGAATAACCTTAGAGGCCTAGAGAAATAATATCTTTAATGTATACCTTATTTAAATAAACCTTATAACTAATACAATATACCTAATTTAACTAAATATACCTAATTTAGCTAAATAGACCTACATAATTTCTCCTTTAACCTTAACCATTTAATTTAACCTAATTTAATTAATTTAACTGATTAGTTGGCGACACCATTGGATAACTTATTTTTGGGTTGGTCCCATTACATGGCTGGGGTTTGTTTTGCTAGATAACTTTTGAGCAGCAAGAATCTCAAGTGAAAAAAATTTAAACCAATTTATTGATGAAAACTTTATTTAATTTTACATCAACTTCGAACATGCTTTTGTCGTGCTTGGCGCCTGGCGATATCTGGGAATCATCAGCTTTTGGCAAAGCACAATATTCAGAAATTCAAGCTTCAGATGAAAATCTAAGAGCACGATTTTTATCGCGAAATCAAGAGACTGCAACTTGCTATTTGCTTAATTTGCATAAATTTGCGTGATTTTACACAATTTAAAAATCTAGAGCTAGTTCTCTCGAGGTTAAGCTTAGTTTAACTAAATTATATAGGTAATTTTCCTGCCAACATATTCTTTATGTGTAGTTTAATTATATCAGGAATTTTAATTTTAAAGGTTTGAAAAAATGTTTGAATGAAAATTGAGATTCTTACACCTTTGCGGTAATATCAAAATTCTGTCATTTTCAAACGTTTGCCACAAAGGGCATCATCCCTGTTGTATTTGCAATGGTTGTTCGACTGTTTACGTAAATTACGTATAAATTCCATTTATATACAATATTGACCGGCTCCGAGACTGACAGGTTGAAATCAGTAGAACGGTATATATTTTAAATAAAATTTCAAGAATTGAGAGTGTACTGCATATATTATATTAAAAGCTTCAATAAGGCATGCAAATGATATTGAAACATAACAAATGAAAGAAAAAACGAAACTAAGATTGTCACTACAGCACCTAATGTTGCATAAACTAGCCAGATTAGTTGATTGTTTAACCAACTGCAAACACAGCTGGTGGCCCAAGCCCCTTCCCCAGCTCGGACAGGGACAAAATACAAGGACAGGCCATACCAAGCAAAAATGGTCTCAAAAATTAAATTAGATAAAAATTTATTAGATCTAAAATTAAAAAAAATCCGGCTTCTTAATTTTTGGTCAAAAGTGGGTTGTTTTTTGTCTACCCTTTTTCAGCTTTGTTCTTCTTGCTCCGATCAGGAGCAGTTTCCCCACATTTTCTCATGTTATCCCGAACTATCAATTTTGGCTCAAAACCTATTGCCTTTTAGCGTCTTTCCGTTTTCATTACTCAGAACAATTTTTGGCAGTTTTGGCTACAAAATTTTGCAAACACTTACAAAAATAGCAATTAATATTATGATTCAGGTTTCCTGTTTTGCCTGAAATAACAAAGTTTATCAGTTTTACCTTTTCGTAAGTATCACGTGGCAGGTTTCGTCACGTTTCGCGTGCTTCTGGGCGTTATCTGGGCTACGAAACGGAAAAGCAGCTAACAATGATTTAAGTTGCAATTAACTAAGCTACAGCTGTTAAAACCCCAGGAAATAGAAGAAATATATGAGCGAAAAATCAAATATTTTGAAGAGGGGTACATGGGTGAATTCGTGGCAAGCTTTTGTGTTTGCGACATTCGACTACCTAATTTGCATATGTAATGAAATTAGAGTTAAGATAATGTTTAGTCACACCAGCTGAAAGTGGGAACAAGTTTTTCAAGGAGGTATAGTCAAATTGCATCTGAAATTTTATGAAAGTCGAAAAAAGTTGAATTTGTCAGATTTGTCAAGAAAAAGTTGCCAAAAAACACCTCCGATTTTGTCGCAAAAAGGTGACTCACTTTATTAAAAATTGATAGTCTTAATTTTAATCTCTTTTCTGGAAACAGGGGCAACTTTTGTGGATGACTCGCCTGTCTGTCTTACGTCACGGGTGTAACGCAGGTTTTGAAACTTTCAAAAGTTTCGGGGGGAAACAACTTTTTTGTCCTGCCTACATAACAACAACAGTTTCGCACAACCGACAACTTTTCAACAATATAAATAACGAGCGCCAATTATTCATTCAATTCAGTGTTGGAGTAAACCTTTCTTAGCAACTGTCTTTCTGGAGCAATCTTAACAGAAAGCTAAGAGACTTTAATCGTATTTGTATTGCACATCTGGTTTGCACTTGGGTCATTTGAGTTTGGGAGTAGAAATGTTGACATTTTGGACATTTTCATTTGTCGTTTTATATGCTACACTGACCAGTGGTCAGCACATTGACGTTGCCGGCATCACCGCAGAGCAACGGGAATGCATTGACCAATGGCGACGTCAGAAGCCCGAGATGGCCCGGCGTTTCGATTCGGCCCAGATCGCCTTCATGTGCAAGCACACGAAGGTTTGGACCAGTCGTGCGCTGACGCCCAAAACGACGCACAACGACGATATCCTGACACCGCGACAACTCGACTGGATACGGGAGTTGCGGGGTTGTCAGGGTCTGGACTGCATTCAGACGGTGAAATGCAAAGGAACAGAGTGCCGACAGCAGCCGACCCAGCCCAGCCGGATCGGGCCGGGCTGGAAACCGTCGATTTTGCCCGGAAGCAAAAGACAGCCGGTCGGTCAGCTGTTCGATATCACTGACAGTCAGGCTCAGCAGATTCTGGAGGACGAAATCGATAGCGCCGATAATCGATTTATGACTCAGCAATCGAGTGATAGATCGATTATCGAGAAACAGCAACGAATTGCAGAAGCCTGCATCCATGTCCTGGGCTCCAGAACGGCGGAAGAAGCGTTCCCTAATTTTCAAGGAAGACCGAAATACCTGCAGCAGAAGTACGATAAATGGCGCACGAAATGCTCAGAATTCGAACAGGTTTTGGGTCGAGAAAATCGCGGACTGGTCGATTTGGCCGTTCCAGATACGGATTTGGATAACTTTGACATGAACACTTTCGGACGCCGAGGGGGTAGTACGGAAGATGAAGGTTACCTAGAACGACAGAAACAGCGAATTGCAGCACAGTGCAAGAAGATAGTCAGTTCATCAAGCGCACCGCAGGCCTTCCCTGACTACCCTCGAGCCAGTGCCACCGCGAAACAGGACCTGGAGCAGAAATTTGCCAGATGGTATCACAAATGTCAGGCCATCAAACGACGACTGGACCTGCAGCGACAGACCTTTGACTCCTGGATAGTCCAAAGCTCCGCGGGAAGTCGGGGTGGAAGCAGCAGCCCAGGCGGGAATAATATTGGATTCAGCGGAATTCGAGACGGGAGTAGTCGACGAGGAGGTAATCGGGCAAAACGACAATCCAACCGACCACCGCGGCAGGTTGGAGATGACTTTCGGGCCATTCGAAAGGAAATTCGAATGCTCACTGACGCTGAACGATTGAAGATGTTGGACGCCCTGAAGAAGCTGAAAACGGAAACTATTGACGGACGAAGCAAATATGATCTGTTGGTTATCTACCATACGCCTGAGGAAGCCCCAGGCGCCCACTGGGGTCCGGCTTTCCTGCCATTTCATCGAGAACTAATGAAACAGTAAGTATAAATATTAATTGTAACCAAGGTACTAAAATAAAAGTAGCCTAATACTAAAAATGAGCCACTACGCTTGGCTTTTCGTCAGCAATAAATCCTACTCCGACCGACTAGAATACGATGAAGTTTAGCTGTTTTATTCGGTATCCACAAACTTAACTTTCTGTTAACTTTCTTATCATTAAGAATACTTAAAATTCTTAAAATTAATTCTCTCAAAGTATACAAAGGTGGCAGTCAATCCGATTACAAGATTCAATTTGCTTAGGACCAGCGAAGAATATTACGGTAATTTCAGCTTAATCACAAAAAGGAATTAGTTAAGTAATCAACCTCAGCAGCTTCTTGAAATATTATAATTGACTAATCCCCTAAGAAACGTTGAGTACGTATCTAAACATAGGGCAGTCAGACAATTACTTACAGGTTGGCTGGGAGGGCCAATGAGTTATCAGAAACCCCTTAGCCAATCCACTGTCCAGAATTTTGCTGGAATGTGATTGGCTCCCTCTTCCACCAATCAGGGTGAGGCCTGAAACTACCGTAATACCGTTGCAGGAGAGGGCATCTGTTGTAGACTTCAGTCGGGTTGCCAGACCGTATAAAACAGGTGACCACTGAATATTCAGAAATTCTGATTGGAGCACCTTCCCCCAATGCTAAATTGAAACAGGGACTGGAGCACCGTCACCCATTGTTAACAGAACCAGGGTTAATCAACCTTGGGAAGATTTGGGAGTTTGAAAATACAGTGGTGTCTTTTTTATGATTCATAGACTGCCAGTATTGTTGGTCACTGTTAATGCCAAGTTTAATGTTGAGACTTTGCGGGGTTAATCTTATCGTACAGTAACGATTTCACCTGGATTTTCGCATATTTATTGACTTCACGTGATGAAAATATTGGGACGGGTAGGATTGTACGGAATTTTAGCACAGGATAGAAAATCGAAAAATGGCAAATTTCTATACACCACATTGAGTTTTCATAATATTTTCCGAGACAGCAAAATCCCACCACATTCTGCAGCAAAAATAATATTGAATACATGCTGTACAGTTATATATAGACACTGAACAAACTGGACCCAATATCATGTCATGTCACGAATATCATAATAAATTTATTTCATATTCACCTCAAAGCTCATAATCATTTATCGCATGCTAACTTTATTGTTCAATTTTGTTTCAGGATTGAATTGGCCATGCGAGCCGAAGACACCGATGTAGCGCTACCCTATTGGGACTCCACTTTGGACGAAGGTCTACCCAGCCCCAAAGATTCGATTTTGTGGACCCCCGAATTTCTGGGCAGTTCCAAGGGTGAGGTTTCCGCGGGTCCCTTCGCCGGATGGGTGGCGACTCACGAACTCTCCTTCGTTCCCGGAATGCGCAATCTTTTCCGGGATGTGGGCGAGTCGCCGTTCGGCGGACTGTACAAACCGGAAGACACGGAATTCATCATGTCCCGAAATAGTTACGAAGATTTGACGGCCTGCGTAGACCCTACGTTTGAGCTGGTTCACGGGGTGACCCACATGTTTGTGGGGGGCTACATGGCGGACATCGCGATTTCGCCTAACGACCCCTCCTTCTACCTACATCACTGTTTCATTGACTACCTCTGGGAGGAATTTCGTCAGTTGAAGCAAAGTCCGGAACAGCGAGAAGCCAACTACCCCTCAGAGGATATGTCCTGCAACAGTTTCCATCACGCCTCAGAACAGTTGAAACCGTTTCCCATCCAAAATAAGGACGGCCTGAGCAACAACTATACCAAGAATTTCTACTACTACGAACCCAAACCGGTCTGTTCCGAAACCGTACCCGATTGTGCCTCACCCTATCTTTTCTGTGATACCAGCCGATACCGTTGCCTGTCAAAGGTTGCCAACGGGGGTAACTGCACCGGCTTTGAGGGTAAGGACATCTGTTACAAGGGTACCTGTGTCAGTGGCAGGTGTCAACAGGGCGCTCCCCCAGTTACCCCTCGACCCACCCCAGCTGTCAGCTCACCCGCTCCACCCACAACTACTCTGGGTGCGGGTGAGCCTCCGTCACCTCCCACAGACCCGCCCACAACTCATGCTCCTCCCACTCTACCTCCAACCACAACCACAACCACAACCACAAGAACCACAACCACAATGAGAACGACACCACGGCCAATACCAACAACCACTACAACCACAACCACAACCACCACAAGAGCCCCGCCGGCCACCCAACCACCAACCCGGCCACCGCAAACGGAGCCACCAAGACCCACAACCACGACACAGCAGGTGGTGATCCGCACCAATCCACCGATAGTCTTCACCACCCCCTACCGCCCCGCTACACCCGCAGTCACTCAGCCACCGTTCGGTGGCAGCTATACCAGTCCACCGTTCAATGTGGTCTGGTTTGCAGTAACGGTGGTCCGTGGCTCCTCCTACTACAAGCAGTCTGTTCCGGGGGCCCAGATTATTTCCTGCGGGAAGGGTAAACCCCAGGGCTATACGGAAGTCTTGCCCGGGGAGTATGTCAGCGGACCCCAGTACCCTAAGTATACCGGGGCCGCTCTGGTTCAGGTCCGCGACCCCTCAACTGCGGGTTACTGGCCCATTGTGGAGGCAAGTGTGGAGGTTATGGACTCGGACATGCGGCCCTGTCAGGCCAAATGTTACAACCAGCGAACCAAGAACTATGAAGACTGTAACGGTAGAATAAGACTGTCGACGAACAGTTACTACACAGATCCGATTGCCTTTAAGGCGACGAGAGATGAAGCTCTAGAGGCTACTTGGAAACAGGATGGATATTACAGAAAGAAAATACCGGACTATCTGATGTTCCAATGTCAATAATTTGATAATTAGCTCCCTAATTAGTATACTTTAATTAATTTTGTTTGCCAAATATTTATGCAGTTCTTTATAGTTTGTTTGTAATCAACTGTATTTGCACCACGTCGTTGTGTTTTTGCGATTTAAAAAGCATGTAGTTCGGAAGCTAGAAAAATCAAGACGATTTGAAGAAATTAACAACTTTATTATTTATTTATTCAAAAGTGGCCACTATTTGAGGAAATTGCAGGGGATAAATCCAGTTTGCATTTACGCAAATTTTCTAAATGATTTCCTAAATGCCTTAAATTAAAGTTGTGGGCTTAACATGTCTTTACCAAGCTTTACTTGTGTGCTGTGTATACTGGTATTTTATTTGTATTAAACATTTGTTTTACATTAATTCTAAAAAGCCGAAATGCCGAAAAACAAAATGCCAATAGTGAACCCAACCCGAATCATGTGGGTTACAATTTCCGCTAATCCTTGAGGTAGCAAATTTGAATAAATTGAGTGTCTGGAAGCTACGGGTAGTCCATTAGAGCTGCGATTAGATTTCTAGCCAGATTGTTACAATGTTTCAATGAAAAGCAGCAACTTTTTTTGCAAAAAACATAGGAACTGTTTGTTTCCCGTCTACCCATTAGTATGTTTCTAATTTTAAGAAAAATAGGTACTGAGAACCTAAATTTAGTCATGGCAAAGACTTTCCAGAATGGAATGAGCAAGATAACTTTGTGAGTCAGACAAACTAAGTTTAGCTCTATATTCCAGTGTATCTATCCATCCTTTATTGGTCGGTAACTGGGTATCACGATTACGGGTCCATGTAGAGCAACTGCATTGAGGAGCCGGCTCCTCGTCCACAGTTGTAAATTCTAATCATCATTCGAGGTGACACTCCTGGCGCAAAGGCTGCGTATCCGGGGATGAACCCTGGCGCCCTTACCCTGGACTGACAAGGGTATAGAAGAATTTTCCGATGGTTGCTATTATGTAGGTACCTTTACCTCTACTGGGTTCCCACTGTAATTTACGGACCTTTCGCGGAAGATTAGGGTTGAGCAGAGTTGAAGTTAGCTTACTTAGCTGAGCTTAGCGTTTTAACTTACTCGTTTACCTCAACTTTCCCACTTTCAACCTTTCATGAACAAGGTCGAGCTAAATTTAACTCGTTTAACTCCGCTCCACTCATTCTTGAAAAGGATCTATTCTACTTTACTCTACTCAGCAGTAAATTATTTTACCGTATATTCTAGTTGCACAATAGCGGTCCACACTATGACGGAATTTCCAGTGCTCCGAATAAATTTGTTATGCCATAAACTGATTCTCTGTGAAACAGAAACACTACTGAAACGTTAAAAAGTTAACAATTTAAATTAATTAACAATTCAGTTTCTGTTACTAAGCTAATAATAATGTGATAATATTTGCTACAATGTAATTTTTAGAGAGAGATTTAATCGAAAAATCGACATTTGTTAGCTTACACCCTCCCCCCATAGCATACGTATCCTGTTGATTTTCACAATATGTGGTTGTCAAATTAGCCAGATTAGGTTTAACCCAAAATCTTAACATCAGGCAGGCATTCTCTTTCGGAACGTCAAATTTGAAGTCAAATTGCAGATGTTCGACAAAAATTTCTACCAATTTTACCATCATACAAGGCTTGGACGTTCAAAAATTTATGACTTTTGGACTTGAAATCCATGCATATTTGAGTTATACCTATCTGCTAAGAGCGGCTTGATTAATGGTCGGAGCAGCTTAAATTCCTCCGGTGTTGCACAATATAATCGCAAGAAATATGAATGTATTTTCATTATACTACTGAATGACAAAGTTGACGAATGGGTCTTTTTCGCGATGTCACCCCATCCTATCCCATTTAAAAAATTTTCTTCCCATCCCATTCCATCCCGCTTGTTTACAGAAAATCGAAAATAATCCCAAGTTGTCCCACATCAGCTGAAATCTGAATACAAACTCAGACAAGTATTTTCATTTAATTTCATAATTTAATTTCAATTTAATAATTTCATTTAACGAAGATATGAACATTATATTTAAAGCCATTACTTATATAATAGTTGTATGCATGTTGTTATAGATTATTTCAATTATCTGATCAGACAAACATATTAGAGGGTGATTAATTCTAAGTAGGAATTGACAAAATTCTTAACAATCTTCTATCAAATTTTCAAAATTTGAAACAGTGTAAATTAGACAATTTAGACATCTTGATAGGTAAACTTTACAGTTGAAATTGGTAAACTGTAGCCGGGTATAGCTCGCCTCGCCCTTGTATTTTCTTTTTCCCTCGTTTTTTTGTATTCTCAAATTGCATACCAACGGGCAGTAGTGATACACTGCTATCTGGGATGAAGCCAGGTGTCACATATTTGTGAACACCGTTTTCTCTCAATCCTGTTCAATGCTCTGCCAAAGTCATTTTAAGCATCACTTTTCTATACTTGTGAACAATCAGGCGTCAATCAGTGAAAGCCCATTATTATATTACCCAATTTTTCTCCCCTTCACTCTTGTGAGCTATAACAACACTAAACCAAAACAGAGCTCTTGGTGGCTCTCAGTCTATATATTTAGTTTTTAGGCTTACAGGCTTGTTGGTGATAACTCCCTCCACCTCCAATCTGATAAGCTCTGATAAGCCCTGCTGGCTAGACGACGGCTCTGATAATCTTTAGTGGGACTGTCAAGACTTGACGTTAGAGCACGGATTGGTTGAAATCAGTGTAATAAACATATGTATCTACGTGTACCTGGAGGTGGTTCTCTTCCACATGGACACGTCCTTATTTCACCCTCAAAAGTTTGAAGACTGACCCAAGTGGAAAATTGCGAAATCTCAGACTTGCCAACAAACAGAGAAATACAAAAATTTCGTAGGGTTTGTCAAACTCCAATTACTTCTAATTAATGACCAAAAATGTCGAATTACTGATAGTTTTCAGTTGTAAATATTTTCCTTTTAGCTGAATCACTATTGTTTCTAAAAGTTTGAGAAAAAAATTTCTACTTCCTCACTAAATTAGATTTTCTCTAACCCTACCCACCTGCGGCCGGCTGACGCTAATTTTTTCTACACTCGACTCCAATTTTTTCTCAACATACAATTGTGACGTATATATTAGATATGTTGACATTACTTCAAACAACTACGATTAAATTACTGGAACCAAACCCTCTTTATATTTATTTAATTATTTCACTACACCACAACAATTTATCAAACTAATTTCAGCATGTGGGTGCCAGGGGGGTAGTCGAGTAGCCTGACATCTGACTGGAGACTCTTAACCCCGATGCTTCGATCTCCGCCCTGGACGCATTTTAGTACATCTTTCAATCCTTCACAGGCACAATGAAAACAGGGAAATTGTTTGTTAGTGAGTACAACTGCATCTTCAGAAACTGTAATCGGTGGAATTACGGCTCATGTTTTGTTGCTGAAACTATTCCAAGGATTGATATTAATTAATTAATTAATAATATTGATTACCACGCTCGGTTTTCTGAGGTCGTTCAGATCACTCATTTTTAGTTTCCAAGCTGAGGAAATAGAAAAAGTTAGTACCAGAATATCCTTATTTTTCCTAGCTTTAGTGAAAGGGTTGTGTACAGACGCTTGCCTTTGTAATTTTCCGAAGTGCGTTGGTGTAATGGATGATAGTAGAATCATGTCAAACTTAATGAACAAAACTTTGTGGTTATTCGTTCAAGACTTGTCAAATAAGCTTTGACACCTTGATGTGTGCTGTTTCACGATCAGTTGAACATTTAAGAAAATAAACGGATGCCTAATGTCGATTTAGCTTTATGTTTGAGCAGCGTATTTCACTTGGTCGTAAAGCATCAATGTCAAGTTCAAATTGTCAGAGGTAAAAATGCGTCGAGTTTAAATTCACACAGCTGGAGCAAAATTCAAAGACATTGGTGGAAATGTTCCTAATTTGGATAACTAAGTTATACATTTTAATTTTTAAACTTTTCCCAGAACTACGGATACAGCCAGAAACAATTGCATCTCTTGAAAGTAGGGAAAGGGTGGGTGACCGACCTCTATTCGTATCGCAAAATTGCGAACCGAAATTTAGCTTTAAATTACGCATTGGGGTGGATTGCAAAATACTTCCTTTCTAATTTGCAGAGATGTTAGCTCAAGAAAATTCAACTAAGCAGGCTCCTGTAAAATACCTCGGGGTAGTTAAGTTTAAACAAAATAATTAAAAATAAAATTAAAACAAACTAATTAAAATAATTCCATAATTAAAATTTCGATTCGCGGGAGGGGTTTCTTGATTGTCTCTGTTACCAAGAATACATAATGATAAGAGTATGCCACTAGGCAAGCTCTCTCTTATCAGAGAAAAAACTATGCTCTGCTCGCTAACGGCCCACCCCCCCCCGGAAATCAGACCCTAGTGACCCTCCCCCCGCAAATCAGTACCTAGTCGAAACGGGGGTACGCTCACTCGCTCTATGTTTATGTGCTTAAGCTCGAAAACACAAGCAGCGCGTTAGCGAATTTTGTGCCCGCTTCGAACTTTAGAACACAATCATAGCGCACGAAATTCTTTGAAGTGATGAGTATAATTTGCGGGGGGAGGGTGGGCCGTTAGCGAGCAGAGCATAGTTTTTGCTCTGATAACATAGAGTGTGCCTAGTCCTAGTGGCACACTCTTATATTATGTACTCTTGCTGTTACTTACTCTTTCCTTTTTATGCTAGGAAATCCTCAAGTGTTTCTTAGGATAGAAAAATAGCGGGAAATTCCCAAATGAACAGCCCGTTTCCAACAGATAACCGTAACTATGAACGACTCGCACTTCCTTTTATCACCAAATTAGCCCAAAAATAAGATTTACTTTTCCATATGGGTTCCGCCATAAGAAAGATACATTTTGCTTTAACCTTTTAACTGGTCTATGAAGATATATACTCTAATGTTTCCTACATGGTGTGCTTACTAAAGGCTTTCCTACGAAAGAGTAGTGTGAATATTAAATCTTCAAACTCTAACTCTACACTTTAACTTTAGTCACTCTAGACTTCCCCCTCTTCATGGAAAGGATCGAGTGAAATTTTAACTCAATTGAGTCTACTGACAAGGAGGATCTTATTAGGAAAAAATTACTGGAATGAAATGAGTCAAAATTATTACACATTTAACAGAGATCTTGCTGATAAACCGAGTAGTAGTTTTTTATGTCAAACTTCTTATTTAGTCCTGTTGATTTTTATGTCCATCACTTATCTATTTCACCAGACAGACACCTTTGATTCGTAGTGCTCCCGACACATGTAGTTATTTTTCTCCTTTAATGTTCTAAATATTCTCTTTACGGAAACTTGCCGAGTAAACTATTTATTTCTTTTGTTATACCTGGTAATTGTGATTTGAGCCCTACATATAGGAACTATGAATATAATAGAGTAAATATCGCAATCCTACGAAGGAGTGTGTAACAAGAATTAGAGCCCTTCTGACTCCCACATAGATCCGGTTAGAATATATTATTTAAAACTCCCCTATAAGCTAGCACTAACCTAAGTATGCCCTGAAATAGAACTCGTTGTTAAACCTCATTCAACAAAACGACTAATCAGGGCTATTTTTTGGAATATCTAGCGGCAAAGATTATGGTGGGCCGCAAGCAGACGCGTGTAGATACGCGTCGACGCAAGCATTTAATCGTCTGTATGCGTCTGTGACTGTGAATACGCTACAGCAGGCTTTAAACAAACTGCTAATATGGCATGTTGCATTCGGATGCGTCGACTTTCACGACTTTCAGTTCAAGACTATGAAATCACTATTAAGCTCTGGACCCAGTCTTAATATAAAGTTTTCGTGATAAAATACTCCACAGTTGTAGGTTCAAATCCCACCAGAGTCAGGAGAGATGAGCCGTCATCCATGCATCATCCGGCCGGGCCGAGATGTTTATTAGTTGCGGGACGGAGCGGCCCGATCGACTCAAAGTTAATGTTGTGAAAACACTAAAATTATATAGCTAAAATTTATATACTCTTTTTCCTGCTGCGCCTCAGCGCAGCAGGTCTCTTATGTTTGCTCAGCCCGGGCCCTCACACGCAATCTGCTTGATAAAGATGCTTTGGTCCATAAATGCGTGTGAGCAGTGGTTTAAGATAGGCCCAGCATGATTTGTGTGTGAAATCTTGTTTTTCTTTTCAAGGAGCTTCTGTTTCTGACTTATGCAATTATTACGCATATATGTAGTAATGGCGATTTGGAAATCGGAAACATTTATTCTTACACTACTTGATGACTCATATTCCAGTTTTAACATTAAGAACTCAGCAAAAATGTTTCGAATACATGAAGCAGATGAACAAATGCCTAACATTATATTCAAAATTAATTTACACTATAATATATAAAACGTTCTCAAAAAGCGATAACGAAATCACACCTCTAAACCTCTGACCTGTGACCTCTAAAATATCGGTCGGTATAGTTTTTGTTCAAATTCAAACTGTAACTTATTTCACCTATGTTCCAGTGGCTTAATGGGTAGAGCGTTGGTCTAGTTAACCAAAGGTCGTGGGTTCGATCTCCACCTGGAACCTTTTTTTTGGAGTTACAGATGCTGTACTGTCACACCTTTGTTTTTTCTTGTTCCTATTACAGTATAAAAGTGAATTTCTTAAACATTGGCAAAATTAATTAACGTTTTGCACGTTTGTGTTCTGTAATAAGTAAGAAGAGATCCATTATAAAAAAGTAGCAGCGCAGCAGGTTTACAATTACTGAAATTGTCCGTCCAGTAGAAACTTAACCTTTTGCACAAAATCTTGCTTGTTACAGCAAACTTTAACATTTCTTTGCAAAATTTAGCGTTTCCATGTTGTATTGAAGCTTTTGAAATACACAGTTGTCTGGCTCGCTCACTCTATGTTTGTCGTGTTGAGGCTCGCATCACAAGCGCAACTACTCTGTTGGCTTAAGGTGCTGGTATCGCTTTGTGTAAATTCGACCCTACAGACTTCAATTCTTTATGAAAGTGGATGAAACCTTCCAAATACATTATTTTCGTGCTCTTTAACATTCTCGGACCAGTCTCGGATTTTTAGGTGTAAAGATAAGAAAGTTTTGGTTTTTGCCACTATTCTCTTAGTACGTTGTCGATACACCGGATTGGTTGTTATGGCTGGAAAGAGTGCACCAAAATGAACATTTTTGCTTTTACAACTTTTGAGCTATCTCCAGTGGTTAAGGCAGTATAAGCCAAAAACGATTTTTGGGCCAAAAAATGGCCATTTTCGAAGAAATCAGTTTTCTCAAAATTACAGCCAAACCTTACAGACAATTTTGACTTATTTATACTCAATCGATACATCCTCCAATTGCACATTTTATCAATACATATTCGCTGGATTTCGTTGCTTTAAGCTGGAGAATTCGCCGAAAAACCATTTTAGCAAAACGGCGATTATTTTGTTTTGAACATCGATTTCTCAAAAACTACCCAATGGATTCGCGGGATTTTTGCCAGAATGAAAATTTGCACTATTGCGGAGGGACATTTTTCTCGGTTTGAGCTAAAACTCCTCCAGTTGCGAGAAAGCTGACTACAAAGTTGCAAAATTTCGTGTCTTCGCACATATTTCCCATTTTCTGGAGTGCTGAGACTTGTTGAGTCAAATCCAAAAAATGTCCCTCGGCGCATATGTCCTTCATATCATGGCACAAGAAAAAATTTTGGCCGATTCTGCAGTTTTGAGAAATCCATGTTCAAAAATTTTTGGTCTATATTCAGCCTGTCAGATGTCAGCCTGTCAGAAAATTTTTACTATTTTTTGGCTAATTTTCCTAGTTTCGTAAGCTGATCTAAATGTACAAATTATAAGCTTTAAAACGATGTATAAAGCTCTTTCCAACTCCCAAAATTGCGAAAGTTATAGCGTTTCGAAAAATCACCACAAAAGCACTGCACAAAAGGATACCAGCACCTTAAATAAATTGTTCCTGCTTGGAGCATATGTAGCTGTGAAACTGAAAGTGAAGTGAAGGGGCCATGTGCATTTACACAGCTGTGAACGTGGGGTCAGTGGCCAGTGTGCTGATGATGATCCTGCCTGATAACTACGAGCACGACACTTGTCACACTCTTAGCTGTTATATACTCTTGATCATGCAAATGATTTGTCAAACACTAACAAGGTTGTACTTATCAACTTTAGAACTTAATTTGTTTAAATAAATTATTTTCAACTTTTACTCATTGCTGCTATTTTAAATAACACTTCTTCTGGCAAGAAGTGCATATCGGTCGCGAACAGTCCTCCCTACATGTACTTTTCAATTTGTGTATTTGGGAACTCTGCAACCCCTTTCTACGAGGTGTAGTCAATCTTTTTTTAATTTCTTAATAATTTTTTAAGTAATTTATATTGTTTAATTAGTACCATAGGCTGCAAAGATGAAGGCTGGCACAAAAGTTTGACTGAACGTAGTATTTTTCAATGTCCTTTGGCATTATATTTTTGTTGCAGTGCAGTGTTTATGTATTTCTGAGACTTACTGCTTTTTTTGTACTAATGAAATTGGTAAATTGTAGATGATTAATGTCAGTGTTAATTGGTCATTAATTCATAAACTTTGCTGGAATATTTAATTATTAGATTTTTATTGACAATTAATGTAATGCATGGCCTAGAATTTGTTCGATATCTTTGGACACATTATGGTACCATCGAGTTTACTTAATCTAGTCCTAATGGCTTCACAAGGTACTCAATCATTAATCAGGAAAAACTAATTCAAATAAATGAATGTGTTGTTTGCATACCATAAATTATAATTATACTATAAGATGTGAACATAGAGTAACTTAGCATGAGATTTACAGTGAAAATTGATTTTATTTTAGTTCGCCTGTCCCGTAGTGACGATTTCGAGAAGCAAGTTTATGTCTACATAATGGGGAACTATGTCAAGAACGTTCGTCCGAGCAAACACCACAGCTCGCCAGTCAATGTAACCTTTGGATTTTCCCTGACTCAGCTGATTGATGTGGTAATAGTTTAGTTTTTGCTTTTCTGTTTCAGCCAGTGGGGATCGAACCGCGACCCTTCTGCTCCAGAATTCTAATAGGAAAGAAAGAAAGTCAAGTACTACAAAGCTCCGAAAAATTCGGACCTCCGGTGGAAATCTAACCCACGAAATTTCACAGTTTAGGCGAACGCTCTGCCAACTGAGCTACGGAAGTACTAACCACTACACCACCAAAGTATACATTTCTGTCAGGTTTTCGGATCAATTTCTACCTCCAAGACGTGGGGTTCAAATTCGCCATCCGCTAACGAAGAGTTGGGAAATTTCTCCTGCTTCTATCAATCAATCAATTCTAATTCAATCTAACTGTACCAATTAGTAAATCTAAATTTCTGAATCATAATCCATTTTTCTTCGATTAATGAGTGAGCATCATTGTTTAAAACTTTTTTGGAGTATGGGATTCGGTGAGACAACGTCGACGGCAGATTTGAGTTTTGTAATTGTTCTTGATTTCAATAACTAATTTTCTGACTTTTCATTGAATCTTTAAATCAAATTTCAAATTTCAGGATGAAAAGAATCAGATATTGACCACTAACGCTTGGATTAATCAAGTGAGTTGAGCTTGCCCTTTGTGTCCTAAAATGAGTTTAAACCAAATGAACACCCTACCGCTCTACCACAGCTCCAAAAAGGGAGTTACTTTTTGAAAGATAGAATATAATCCCTCAGCCAAATAATTGAAATCGAAGATTCGGAACAGACGAAAAATACGTCCCGCCTATACTGAGGAAAAATACCTGAAATTTTACTGAAAGTAATTAGTTGATTTGTTAATTGCTGTCTTGATTGTTTCCATTTTATTTATTTACTAATAAAGTATTTTTCAGTTTTATTTCGTTTGTTTCAGAATTGGCTGGATCACAACCTGGCCTGGACCCCGTCCGACTTCGATAATGTAACCCGAATCCACATCCCCTATGATCAGATCTGGCGACCGGATATTGTGCTTTACAACAAGTGAGCTACTTCTTGAGTTTGGTTCGGACTTCTGAACTTTGTAAGTGACAGGGAAAATAATTGTGAATGTTTTCAACCTTGCAGGACAAGTCGGGTATTTGTGAGGACAGGTGTCAGATATCACCTTCTATTTAAAGAGTTTATGAATTTCTCCACTGAGTTGATACTATGTAGTCATACGAACGGGTGTGTAACTAAGTGGCCTAAATTAAATTGGTGTGAAATAACAAAAACAAGAATAAGAAATTGAGTAATGCCCGTGATACAAGTCAATCGTCAAGTTCGACAGCCCTGTGGTGTTTTGATGTTAAGATTTGCTCGGAAGCTAAAGGGCCACGGTTCAATCCCCAACCGAGCTAATTTCTTTTGCTTTTCAGTTTGGTTTAAGTCCAGCTCAAGATAACCAGGGTCTTTTGTGCTTTCCCCAGTACCTAACTTGATAATGACAACTTGATAAGATAATGACAATAACTTTGGCAATTTTGGCAGAATAAAAAGAAAAGAAATCCCCAGTTTTCCACGCCTTTGCTCACATTTCCCAAAAAAGAACGGTAAAGTCAATTAATAATAATTAATTAATTCGTATTCAATAAATTAACAATTTTTCTTTTTTAGTGCTGATACTCAGTACACCACAGCCACCATGAGTACTGACGTATTCATCGGCCATGACGGAAATGTGACTTGGCTTTCGGCAGCCATTCTGAAAAGCTCTTGCCTTATGGACGTTCGATACTATCCGTTCGATGAGCAGGTATTGGTTGATGGATTGACTGACAAGTATATTTATCATTGTTCGCTGAGCTCTCCCCTGATAACCTGCGTTATTTAGCTAATACGCTACTGAAAACAACAACAAACACTTTATTAAGTAACGCTAGGTACTAGGCATTGTGGCCTGATTATCAGAGAACCAAGTGACAGAAGTACCTTTGAGGGCTGTACGAAAACTCTGGAGGGAGTAAAAAATTGCTGCTAACTCCCGCCAAGTAGAAGACTGCGCTTTTTCTGAGGGAAGCCAAGGGCGATGAAACAAAGTTCCTGACCTGCTACGAAGCAGGAGGTAGCTACAGCGCCAGCAGCGTGGTTACTAGCGTCTGAGTGGATGATAACTGACAGGGGCTTGCAGTCATGACGGAGGGATTTAGGTCCTATCGTGGGAATAAAGCCTGCCCAAAACCGCAGTTCATCAATGCTACTCTGGCTCAAAGTAACCCTAGCGTTCCAGCGATACAGGGAGCGAGTCATGAGCCGAGTTAAGGGACCGACGACTGCTCCCAAGGACTGAATAGTACCTGAAACTTTAGCTATATCCTGACGTGACACGCGGTTGGGGCGGCGCAGGACGTCCAACACCCGCGCAACTGATCGCTCTAACTTGGGAAGCGGTATTTTCAGAGTAAATTCATTAAGATCTATGAGAAAACCAAGCCACTGCAAAACAGAAGTGGGGCTCCAGGTACACTTAGCATCATTAGGTAAAAAGCCAGAGCTGGCTAGATCAGCCTTAACTACCTACTGCTGATGCACGAGCTGCTATTTCATAGGAGTCGCCGTGAGCGAGACCGTCGTTTAAATACACTACAATCGGGATACCGACGCTCCTCCAGCGTCGAACAAGGGGTCTGAGAACTTTTGTAAAAATAAATGGGGCCGAAGACAGCCCAAAAGGTAACACAGAGAAGACAAAGAGCGTACACAGCCCCCGGCTCGCCATGAACACCCCAAGAAGGTTCGGTGGTGGGGAACAATTTCGATATGGTGGTAGCCACTTTTAAGATCAAACGAAAAAAGAAAACCCTGAGTTCAAATATCGCAAAATTTTTCGATTTCGCGAAATTCGATTTTTTTGATTTCTAAGGGGGGACCAAGGGAAACCGAAAACTTTTTTGTCTTAGGCCCTATTTCTTTAAAGATTAAACGGATTAGATTAAAATTAATCCGCATTAAAGAAATAGCACCTCGGATTAAACGGATTAAAATTTAATCCAGCGAGTTAAACGAGTTAAACGGATTAAATTTAATCCTATTTCTTTAATGCACCTAGGATTAAAGTTTTAATCTAATCCTGTTTCTTTATTCACACTTCGGATTAAAAAATGAACGAGTTAATTTTAATCCGACCTGCTTAATCGCTGTTTCTTTAAAGATTAATTTTAATCCGTTTAATCCGCCGCCTGCATTTTCAACTAACTTTTAATCCTCGTGCAGCTACGCGGATTAAACGGATTAAAAGTTGACGGATTAAAATTTTTAATCGCTGTTTCTTTAATGGCGGATTAAATGGATTAAAATCAACTCGTTTAATCCGCGGATTAAAAATGTTCGGATTAAACGAGTTAATTTTAATCCTTTTAATCCGTTAATCCAGCATTAAAGAAATAGAAATTAAAACTTTAATCCGGCTGATTTTTAATCCGTTTAATCCGACCATTTTAATCTTTAAAGAAATAGGCCCTTAGATTTTGCTGAAAAGATGTATATAGGGGTTTTCGGGGTCGTAGAACACGAATCTGAGGTCGGTTTTTCGTTTCAGCTTTTCGTTAGCTGAGTATAAGCTAAAGATTTAAGCTTAAGATGTAAGCTTATTCTGAGCTAACGAAAAGCTGACACGAAAAAACTTCAGATTCGTGTTCTACGACCCCGAAAACCCCTATATACATCTTTTCAGCAAAATTTAAGACAAAAAAGTTTTCGGTTTCCCTTGGTCCCCCCTTAGAAATCGAAAAATTTCGAATTTCGTGAAATCGAAAAATTTTGCGATATTTGAACTCAGCGTGATCGAAAACATACCCACACCAAATTTTAGCTCATTTGGTCAAGTTTTAAGGATTTTGAGTACTGGGTGGGTAATCGAGATAAGACCCATCTTTTCTTACCAGATGCCTGAACAGGTAGGCCTGAAAAAACATTCCTCAATGCACCTAAGCTGCAAAAGACTGGTCAATTCTGAGAGTACAAACTCGCTTTCTACCAAAGCTGGTTGGTTATTTTTAAACACTGCTGGCTCAGGGTCCCGAACGAACGGGATAGAGTAACCTTTTTGAACCACTTGAATAATATAGGGGGAACCACCAAGTTTCTCCCAAGAAGGAAGCCTAGCCGCTAAACTGCCTTTAGGTGACACCACAGTAACAGACACATCTGATAAACACTTACTTTGGAATAGAGGTGGCGAAGCGTTACTTTTTCCGTTCAGGGCAGTTAAATGCCCAGTGGTCCCACTTGCCGCAGAAAAAGCAGGAAACTTTTCCTCGGCCGCCTTGAAAAGAAACCTGGGAACTTTGGCCGGAACTGGAAGGCTGTGGGAAGAACACAGGTTGTGGTGGCCATAGTGGGGTTGGAGCGACTGGAAGCTCAAACTGGGAGCGGGCGCTTGAAAACGGGGCGGATACCGAGCAGAGCCACGCGCCCCCGGGAGACTAGCTCGGCCCCGGGGCCCCCTCGAAAGGGCTGGGACAATCTGGACTTTTTACGGTGGGCGCGTTCTTCTGCAGAGCGGATCTTGTTCTCGTCGTCACTGTTGGAAGCGATCTGGTCCCCTTCGTACTCCTCCACAGTGTCCCAGCAGCTACGGTCAGCCAGGCGGATTAGCTTATTGCGATGGTCACTCTTTTTGGTGGCCTGATCAAGAAGGTCAACGGCGGCCTGTGGCTGGTCCAACTCAATACTGCGTGGAGTCTTCAAAAGTAGATCTTTGATATCCAAGTTAAATTGCTGCTGTTTGGTGCTACCTTTATACCTGAGAGCGGAAGGTTCTGGTCTAGGAGGGATAGCTGCGGCGTCCATCTTTGCTTCTATAGTGCGCTGTACCAAGGACAGTAACTCCGCTGGATCCAATCCAGCCGAAGACGCTTCGTGAGGTGAATCTCTAGAGTTTCCGTCTCTGGAGTCAGACTCATTGGAGCCAGGCATGATGTCGAAGCAAAGATCCGCCAAGTCAATTCAAAGCAAAGGCACGGCTGTATACGGAGAAAAGAATGCCTAGAGTGACGAACGAACTGCTGACAGTTCGAGTACCAGGAATATGCAAATTAGCTCCTTATGCAAAATAACTATGAAAGTTTACTTATATATATGCAAGGAATACATACATACATATATATATATATATATATACATATATATATATATATATATATATATATATATATATATATATATATATATATATATATATATATATATATATATATATATATATATATATATATATATATATATATATATATATATGGAAGGGTCAAGAAGGAACAGAGCTGACTAGTGATTAATGTTCACTCCCATGAGAAACGAAAGTGTAATGGTATATAAACGAGTACGAAGCTTAAGTTTAGTCGTTAGATGTATAGTTCAAACAGAAACCAGAAACTAAAAACTAACGGGCCAACCCAAAATTTATAGACAAAACTGGGCCCGTGCGCTGGAGCCTGGTAGCGGGCCTGGCTTTCAGCCAAAGATAGAATTCAAACAACTCTACCCAAAATGTGACCAATTATTTATATCTAACACAATGATCTGTCAAAAGTTTGTAACTTTGTTATTTTGGGTTAGCTTCCGCTGTTGTACAGCTTGTAACTCTCTTATTACCCATGTACTCTTGTCTACCTTCCAGACATGCACGATGTCCTTCGGTTCCTGGGCTTACGATGGAAACCTGATTGACATGATCCTCGTGTCTGAGGAAGGCGACACCTCAAACTACATCGAGAGCACGGAATGGGACCTGGTCTATCTGAAGGCCAAACGTCACGTGGTGGAATACTCGTGCTGCCCCGGCGTGCTCTATCCGGACGTTCGAATTACCATTCGAATTCGTCGCAAGCCCCTATTCTATGTCTTTAATTTGATTCTGCCCTGCGTCATGTTAACAGGCATTGCCCTACTGGGCTTCTATATGCCGGCTGAGTCCGGTGAAAAGGTCACTCTGGGCGTTACCACACTGCTCAGTATGACCGTCTTCATGATGCTGGTGGCAGAGAATATGCCACCCACATCTGATGCATTGCCGTTGATTGGTAAGCCTGCAGAGCTATCGTTATCGACTGTTACACTCTTATTTATTATGTACTCTTGCTATAACACTGAGACAATATATGTGAATACTATTTTCTTATTCGATTCTGTAATAATGATCATGATAATGATGATAACGATAAGAAGTGTCGTTCATTTTGTGTAGGTATTTTTAGGCAAGCGTTTACGTAAACTTTGATACGCTAGACGCTCCAAAATAGGTTCTCATCTTGCTTGTCGTTAGCAGCCTTTTCAATTAAAACATTTACAAATTTACATTTTTACGAATAAATTTTAAACCAATAGGGCGATTAAGTTTCCTATGACGAAATATTTATCGAATGAGACACTTTTCAATCTTCAACAAACCGTTAACCTCGTCGTCACTGCAATGTCGGCATGAAGAAGCGAAAAATTAAGGCTACAAAAAAGTTATACTTTCTGCGGAAATCGAACCCACGAACTTCGGATTAATGATCAGCTCCCTCTAACCACCTGAGCTAGACGAGACCATTTAAGTTACAGTTACAGTTAAGACGCGAGTGCATAGTTATACTATGCATTAGAAAAAGAGTAAGCCACTAAAGATCTTCTCTTAGTTTGCGTAACGATGCTCCGACCACAATATCGAATGCCTCAGTTTAGGGAGGATGATTAACAAACATATCTCCGCTTCCCCTTTGGCTTGGAGGAGGAATAGCTGAAGAGATTTTTGTTGGAGTGAGGGTGGGGTGGGGTGGAGTCGCCAACCGCCAGTCAGACTGCAGAAATCCCTTCCCTCTAGTAGCGTACTGTTTTTGTAATAGTTAAATTATAATATCAAGAGTCCATAATTTATTCCTTTATATTATAGAAGAAGAGTAAGCCACTAGAGGGCTTCTCTTCTTGGCATTGCGTAACGGTGCTCCGACCACAATACGCGAATGTTCCCCCGTTTGGTGGGGGGGTCGACAAGCATACCCCCTCCCCATTTGGTGGGGGGGTAGGCAAAAGGGGTCCCCGTTTGGTGGGGGGGTATGCAAAAGAGGTCCCCGTTTTGTGGGGGGGGGGGGGTAGGCAGAATGGGGTCCCCCGTTGGGGGGGCGGGGTCGCCAAGTCAGGCTAAGATTGGATGAATCTGATTGGCTGTTGGCGACCCCCCCCCAAACGGGGACCCCTTTTGCATACCCCCCCACCAAACGGGGACCTCTCTTTGCTAACCCCCCACCAAACGGGGACCCTTTTGCGAATAGAACAAAAACTACCGTAATGCTCTGCTCTACCCCCCCCCCCACCAAACGGGGAGGGGGTCTCTGCAATCTGATTGGCTGTTGGCTACCCCCCCACCAAACGGGGACCTCTTTTCTGCTACCCCCCCACCAAACGGAGGGGGGGTATGCGTTGTCGATTTGGTCGACCCCCCCACCAAACGGGGGAACATTCGCGTATTGTGGTCGGAGCACCGTTACGCAATGCCAAGAAGAGGAGCCCTCTAGTGGCTTACTCTTCTTCTTATATATAGTGCAATTATGCACTCTTGATAATATTAATACTTGCAATACGAAACGAATACTATAACACAAGTTCTCCAGTTGTTTTTGTCCTCGCTATACTGATTCATACCAGCGCATAAGCACAAGCACAAGCACAAGCACAAGCACGAGCACAAGCGCACGTTTACTGCTTATTTCAGGCCTCTACTATGGAATCACCATCTGTCTGGTGAGCTGTGCGACTGCCCTGACCGTTTTCACCGTCAACATTCATCATCGAGGTCTGCGCGGACAGCCGGTGCCTTCCATTCTTCGAAAGATTGTACTGAAAGGCCTGGCAAGACTGCTCTGCATTCGGTGGACCATGCCGCCCAATAAAGTCAAAAATAGTGTTTTCAAGGTGTTCCAGGCACAGGTGGGAATTTCACTGCCTATTGCGTGCAACGCAGCCGTGAAAATATGTAGTACATATATGTTTGATATTTAGTTTTACTTAAAAATAAATACTATTCATTAGAGTAAAGTGTAAAGTCAAAGTGTATATATTTGTAATGTTGCTAATTTTCTCAAACAAAGATCAGCAGCAACGTCTTTTCCAGATTACCTCCACAGGGCTAAACTTTTTAAAAGTTGAGCAATCATTCTAAAATTGGTATGGATATGTTTTCAGCCATGTTTTGTTAATTTTTCGAAATTCGATTTTTTCGATTCGCATGGGGATCACAGAGAACAAACATTTTTTGTCTCGAATTTTACTATGAACTTGCATGCAAGGGTTTTCAGGTTCACACAGCAAGAATCTAAAGTAATTTTTTTCGATTCTGCTTTTCGTAATAGCTTTGTTTAAAGATAAAATAGACCAAACTGACTTCAGATTAGTGTTCTAGAAACCAAGACAACCCATGCAACTTAAGGAAGCCGAAAACGAAGCATTTCTCAGTTGTCCTTGATCAAGATTAAAATTGATTAAATCGCATACAAAAATTTCCCGAAATCGAAAAATTTTGCAATATGAAAAACATACTCAAGCCAAATTCCAACTCAATTTATCAATTTTCGCGACCAGTGAACATTTGTAAAAATGTTAAATTTAAGTTCCCAAAATTTGCAAAAAAATTTTAATATTTGAACGCTGGCTCTGTGCGGCCATCCGATCTTATTCGATTGAGTTAGACCAGGGTTTTTTTTTGCGTCCAGAAGTGCGTCTGGACGCAAAGTTTCTTATCTTGACGCAACGAAATTTTAACGGGACGCAAGCTAGACGCAACATTATTTCGGGAGAAAATTCACTTTTGTAAAAGTGAAAACTTTAAATGTTTCCAGTACCAATTTTTCCATATTTTCCAAAAATTTTCTCAGTTTCTGGGGGGCCCCGCCCCCCAGACCCCCTGGTGTTATTCCACTATGTCATCGAATGCCAACGCTTTGTAATGTGTCAGTACTTGTTGAGTTATTAGTTGAGTTATCTACCTGAATCGATACATAACAGGTCAAAGCCCATTGTTAATAAAATTTGTAGCCGTAGCCGAATATCCAAATTTTTGGGATACTTTAATGTAATGAGGTTCATACAATTGCATTAGCACAGTTTTTAAAGTCTAAATTTTGTTCTTGACTGGATTTTCAAAACATTTCCAGCTTCTGGGGTTATTAATCCCTTAATTACCAAAAGTCAACCAAATTTGTAGAGTATCCAATTTTTGGTTTGGTTCATTTAAAGCATTCTAGCGCAGTCATCGAAAAACGTTTGTCCTGAAGAAATTCAGGCATTAAAGGGTTAATCAATCGTATTCGTAACCAACGTTAATATTTCACTGTTTTTGCCTTTGATTAATACTGCACTACGCATCGCATGCACGCTCTTTGTTTATTGATACTGACTTCTCAAAACGAAAACAACTCAAAATTCTATAATTTACAAATGTAAGTTACACAAAAAATGCATTAGGTATTTTAGCTAAATGTATCTGATGACAAATTAATCCTTTTAATCATTTTCATTACGGATTTATCCGTAATTTCAAAAAATTCTCCAACTTCTGGGGGGCTCCGCCCCCCCAGACCCCCCGCTGCTTGTTTGTCATAATGTTTCTGGAATTCATTAGTTCTCAGAGTTTTCAAAAACCAGATTACTGCCTTTGTTCTGAATGATATTAATTTTATAGCTATTTAACTAATTCTTAATCGTTTTGAACATTTGCATTACGGATTTTTCCGTAATCGCACAAAATTTTCTCAACTTCTGGGGGGCTCCGCCTCAGACCCCCCCCCTCGTGTGTATAGGGCATATTTCACAGATTTTGTAATCGTGCATTACTGTTCAGTAGCATCACCGTTCTAAGTACTTTTTCATACGATTAAATTATGTTTCACTAAAGAAATAATCGGCATTTTTATAAAGAATACAATTTTTGCATATAAAACACGCTAAAACAATAATTTTACCTGGACGCAAAATTTCTTAACGGGACGCAACTTAAAATTAGCTGGACGCAAGGTTGACGCAAATCCGAAAACCAAAAAAACCCTGAGTTAGACGCTTCATTTAATAATTATTATTTTGCACAACGCATGGCAAAACGTGAAGCACTTGCATGTCATTGATTTTTGGTTTAATTTTTTATGTATTCATATATAGGTATTAAATTACACAAGGAAATATACAGCAATGCAAAATATTTAGAAAAACAGGCAAAAGTTTTTCCCGTGCCGGGAATCGAACCCGGGCCGTGCGGGTGAAAGCCGCAAATCCTAACCACTAGACCACACGGGACTTATACTTAACAGTGTAAAACTGCTCTTTGTACCTTTGCGAAAAGTTTAATGTGCATGAGACAGAGAATTATAATGCAGTCTTATGTTAATGCATGATTAGTTCACTGTGATATTTGGGTGTGGGTAAAAGCCAGCCCAGCCCCCAGCCCCAGCCTCCAGCCCCGGTGGGTAAAACCCGGCCTCCAGCCTCCAGCCCCTTGGGTAAAGTCCAGCCCCGACTGCCAGCCCCATTGGGTAAAACCCGGCCCAGCCCCAAGGGTAAAACCCAGCCCCCTTTTTCCAGGTCCGTTTTCCTGACCACGTTTTCCAGCCCCTGTTTTCCAAAACCTGGGGTAACGTTTTTTCCAGCCAGCAGTATGTCCCGGTCCATGTATTAATTCCATTAACCTGGGCCAGTTCTGTTGACGGCTCTTGCCTCCAGTCCGACTGACTAAACTGTCACAGGTTGGCAGTCCGAACAATGAAAGCAATTTGAAGAAAGGCAATTATATTTGAATTTCAATAGTTTTTAAACGGATTGAAAAACAGCCAGTTTTAATTTTAATGGCCATAGGATAACGTGGGGGTAATGAGGGGGTGCAAACTCCCCCTAGACCGACAAACAACGGGTAGATCTCCTTTAGCGAGAAAGAAATGAAGTAGACCGTCTCGTCCAGAAGGGCAAAAAGGGTTATGCTTAAATAGGGTTGTGCCGTTAAGAAATTTCTCGGGCCGGGCTCGGGCTCGGGCCAACTAACCTCCTCGGGCCGGGCTCGGGCTCGGGCCAACTAACCTCCTCGGGCCGGGCTTCGGGCCGGGCTGGCCCGAGCCCGGCCCAAAGCCCGAGGCCCGCTTCACGGCCCGAGCCCGAAGCCCGATTCACGGCCCGAGCGGCCCGAGAAGCCCGAGCGGCCCGAAGAGCCCGAACGGCCCGAGTGCGGCCCGAGCAGCCCAAGTGGCCCAAATATAGCCCGACAGGTGCGGAAAGGCCCAAAAATGGCTCAAAACACATCCAGTTTGCCGAGCAGTTTTATTACCTATTACTAGTGTTGTCACGTTAGCGGAAAATCCGGGCCGGGCCCGGGCCGGGCCGTTCCTAGACATCCGGGCCGGGCCTCGGGCCGGGCCAGGCCCGGCCCGAGCCCGGCCCGGTTTTTGGGCCCGAAACAGGCCCGAGGCCCGGCCCGGATTTCGGGCCCGAAACAGGCCCGAGGTCGGCCCGGAGTCGGGCCCGAAACCGGCCCGTATCGTCAAAATTAGTAAAAACGATTTTTGATGTAGTTTTTAGCAGATAATAAGCATAAGTAATCGGAAATAAATGTAAAAATAATATACAATAATGTATCGGCATTAACTTTGCAATGTCTGTTAATCTAAAATAACGCTTTATTATGAACTGTATTAACTTCCTTTGTTTGTCTTCTGAATTTTTATAAACGTCTTTTCAAGAAACGAATAGGCATAATAAAGCAATGCATCACTCACCAATCTCATATCATTGAAAGCATTTCAATGAACCCGATTTAGGTATAATTCGAGAACGGTATCGAGCTCTAACGGAGTAAAACTGTCAAACCCAGAACGATGTTTTTAAATAATACTTGATAGTTATCTAACGTCTACTTTTCAGTTCAATTGAAATGAAAAAGCTTCTTGTTTCAAGGATTCTCCGAAAAATTTGGTGTTTTTCTGTCCATTTATATCAATTTTTCCTTTGGCCCGGAAACGGCCCGGGAAAAAATCCGGGCCTGTTTCGGGCCGGGCCCGAAAAAAATCCGGGCCGGGCCCGAAAAAAATCCGGGCCGGGCCCGGGCCGGGCCGCTCCGATCGAATCTTGATCCGGGCCGGGCTCGGGCCAGGCCCGGCCCGGCCCGGGGCCCGAGCCCGAAACAGGCCCGGATGACAACACTACCTATTACGCATCGGTAAACACAAAATTTCATGGTTCGATTAGCTGTAACTTCAGTGCAACATTAGCTATTGTTAGAAGCTTTTCATTTCATATTTTTCAGATAATGCTCTGAGCATTAATTTGTGACCACACACTGGAGCTATAAAGTTTAAGTATCTTGTAGATTGTAAGTAAGATTTTCGGTTAAACATTGAATCATCCAAAAAAAGAATAAAAATAAGTCATCACACAGCTTATATTTAGCAAATTTAAACACATAATTGACCACTGACTAAAAAGCGGGAAGTTGGCAAAGCTTTACTTGTTAGCTTCCTTGTACCAAACCAGGGTTTGTCTACGCCACAAGTCACAACGAAAAAATCAATATTTTTCAGCAATGACAAACTACTCAAATAGCCAGGAAAGCCCGATAGGCCCGAGAGGCCCGAGCGGCCCGAGTGGCCCGAATGGTCCGAGCGGCCCGAACGGCCCGAGTGGCCCGAACGGCCCGAGCGGCCCGAGTCGGGCCGGGCTCAACAGAGAACTCGGGCCGGGCTCGGGCCGGGCCGTCTCATTAAAAATTCGGGCCGGGCCGGTATCGGGCCGCCCCGAGCCCGAGCCCGGCCCGAGCCCGAAGCCCGCTTCACGGCCCTGGCACAACCCTATGCTTAAATAGCTGTACCTTTATTGCCGGGTTAGTGCATTGGACAAATGAGATTCTATTTCATCTGATTTACTCTTTTGACTCCATGGATGAAATTTTAGGGCCAGTACAAAAAGCGGACGCGGAACGGAAGCGGACTGGGGGTATAATAAGAGGACTGAAAAAGCGGACTTGTGGTATAAAATGCGGAATAAATGCGGAAATAGGGTATAAAAAGCGGACTTACCTTATTAAGCGGACTGGGTCAGAATTTAGGGGACGTACTTATTTTTAGTGTGTTGTAGAATTTTGATGACGGTTTTTCGGTTTTTCAACACAGAAAACTTTTATGCACTGATAATTACTCTTATTTCTGAGGGCACAGTCGTTAAAACAAAAATATTCTCAATATCTATCTCCGGCTATGTTTTAGGGACAGCCATTTTTGAATCTGCTTTTTGCTGAATACAGTGAATTAAGGCCTATCCCGGTAAAGCTATAACCTGAGCACAGGCTTCTGGTCTTTTCCAGATTACATCCCCCCCTGAGTGGTCACAGGCCGCAAAACTTTACCGATTGAGTTGAAATTTAGTTGTGGTATGTTTTTCACAATGCTTATTTCAAAAATAACAAAAAGTTTAATTTCTTTTAAATTTCAATTTTTTCCCACTAATTTGTGCGCTGATCATTCTTACGTCTTGAGCTAAAGTGAACCCATAACCTAAAGTGAACCTAAAGTGAACCCATAAAGTTGTGCGGCCGACTTTCACTTATCCCAACTGCCCTTTTAAGGGCAACCATTTCTAATAGAATTTGTTCTAGCCGCACAACCAACCTCATGGATTCACTTTAGGAGATTGCTCCAAGAAGAAACAATGATCAGCGTATTCGAATTAGTGGAAACAAATAAAATTTAAAAATTTGGAAATTTTAGTATTTTTATAATTAGCATGTTAAAAGACTTATTTTTTACATACATGTTTTGCGACCTGTGGCCACGGGCCAAAAGACCCCAGAATTCTTCAGGACAGACTATCAATTTCGTAATTACATCGGTTATGGAAAGGTGATTCCAACTGCCCTTTTAAGGGCAACCATTCGCATATGTTTTTCTTTCTAATTTTTGTCCGACCCTACGAAAGTTTATATTGCTAGAATTGCTTCGGGAAGCAACAAAAGTCAACGAAATAAATAAATATTAGTATTTATAAAAACAATTAATAAATATAATTATTCGTCTAGTATAAAAATACATCATTAAAATTAAATAAGAAAATTAAATATTAAAGTTTTTAGATGAAGACTTTGTATTCCATCTTCTAATCCTCAAACTAGGCGCAATTCCACTTCCTAAATCACATTCAGACCTATTTTCAGCTTTCATTTTCGTTGTTTGCACGCTGATTCCGTTTTCGTTTCATAGACTGCCCGGAAAATACTTTTCAGGACTTTTAAAGGTGTTAGTTCAGCTCCTTGGTTGTTTAGATGTGAGTCCGCTTTTTATACTGCATGTCAGCTTTTTCCCGATTAGCCAATCAATACAGTCCCCATTTTATACCTATCTCTGAGAGTCCGCGACAAGTCCGCTTTTTATACCTTTTTGCTGAGTCCGTTTCCAGTCCTTTTCCGCTTTTTGTACTGGCCCGAATATACTGGCCCGAAATTTTATTTCGTTAAATTCAAGGTTCTGATTCTTTAATCTAAATCTAATCCGTTTAATCTTAAAAGAAATAGGCATATGTTAAAATGTAATTATCAAAAATAAACAATTGCTCAAGCTTATTTAACTTCACAATGTCTAATTACATTTTGCACATACCTTGCTCTATGAAAATGTATGCATCTTGCAAGCTTCGAACAAGAGCAAACAACACAAAAGCACTTCTGCTCTATAGTGTCATTCATTGACCCTGTGAAGTGAAACCGGCCCAGGCCCACAGTAAATCGGCCGGCCAGTCCAACTAACTGCCTTCACCGGCAGGATTGCCAGCTTGCGACAGTTTCGTCGAATTGGAACCTTAAAATCTTCAAAAGTATCAAATATTTCACATTTTAACATGTACCTTTGGCTAACCAGACAATTAGAGTACCGGCCGGCCGGGATCCCACTATTAACTGCTTGCTGTCAGATACTGGTTCAGATGAATCGAATTAATATGGGCCGTTTCATGCTGCTGGCTGGGAAACCGAATACCCCAGGGGCTGGAAAACGGGGCCTGGGTTTTACCCTTGGGGCTGGAAAATGGGGGCTGGGTTTTACCCTTGGGGCTGGGCTGAATTTTACCTAAGAGGGCTGGAGGCTGGAGGGCTGGGTTTTACCCATCGGGGCTGGAGGCTGGGGCTGGGGCTGGGCTGGGTTTTACCAGCACCCTGATATTTTGATTTTGATATTTAGTTTACTGTGTTTGCATGTTGGTTTAGGATAGACGCACTCTAAACAAGTCTGCTGAATGCTTGGGTTGTGCCAAGGTAATGTCGTTATTAATGAAATCAAGAGTACATACATAATAGAATAAGAGTATGAAACTCTTACGCTACTATGTACTAAACATGCTTGACATGCTCGGATCGCTAACTCGGGACCCCCCGCTAGACATGAGATCAGGGCCGAATTTTCCGGCCCGGCCCGGCCCGGCCCGGCCCTGCTCAAATTTTAGGTCTGCCCGGCCCGGCCCGGCCCTGTATCAAAATTTTCAGGCCCTGGCCCGGCCCGGCCCTGAGTGCCGTTTATGTCTACGCGGCCCGGCCCGGCCCTGAAAAGCCCTTATTTTTAAAAAAATCTTCTATAAAGTTTTGAAACACTTAGAACCTTGTGTTCTTACCTGACGCAATATTATAATATTATATTATTATAATAAAATCATAATATTCTCTAAATCCAAAGTTCATGTTCTCTTTAACTGTGCATGACGAATATTTCAGCATCCTACCCTACTAAGGAAATTATATAATAGGAAGACTAAATTAGCCTGAGATCGATTTACCGAAATAGTTTTATGTGTTTTTAGTGAGTTTAAAACATTTACCTATTATAGTAAATTGAAGGTTTGTTACTGAAAAGAAGACGTATGTTACACAAAGAGGCGCTCTTTATTAACTAAAATTTGAAAAAAACAGTACGTAAACTTTAACAATGTTTGGCAAATGAAGTCTCATTTGATGCAAAGAAAGCAAAAAATTTTAGATTTAGGAAGTCAAGAACAATTATTAGAATTGGAAAGTGTAAAAGTGCAATAAATTAATGTGAGAAGCGTCAGGGCTTGGCAGGGCCGCACAGGGCTGGGCCGGGCCGGGCTTTTTCCATTGGGAGCTGCGCGGCCCGGCCCGGCCCTTAGTAAACTTTTTCCAGGCCCGGCCCGGCCCGGCCCTGTTTAAAAACCAGGTCTGCGCGGCCCGGCCCGGCCCGTCGGGCCGGGCCGGGCCGGACAGGGCCGGGCTTTGTCGGCCCTGATCTCATCTCTTCCCCCCCCCCCCCGAAAGTCTCGGGGGGAGGGGGTGGTAGAGATGAGTTCAGGGCCGATTTTTTCGGCCCGGCCCGGCCCGGCCCTGTTCAAATTTTCGGTTTGTCCTGCCCGGCCCGGCCCTGTGTCAAAAACTTCAGGCCCTGGCCCGGCCCGGCAATGAGCACAGTTTAGGTCTGCGTTTAGGTCTGCGCGGCCCGGCCCGGCCCTGGAAAGCCCTGATTTTTAAGAAATTCTTCTATGAAGATTTGAGACACTTAGAATTTTGTGCTCTGCCTCACTATCGTATTCGCGAGATCCAAAGTCCATGATCTCTCAAAAAACAGTGCATTACGAATATATTTCAGCATCCTACCTTACTAAGAAAATTAGCACTAAATGTACTAAATTAGCCTGAAGTCGATTTACCGATATAGTTAAATGTTTTACATGTTTGGATGTATGTTTGTTTGTTGTTTGAAAAGAGCTTGAAACAGTTACATATGTATGTAGTATAGATTAAACTTCTGTTACTCGAAAGCCGATGTATATCTAATATGGATTTGTTGTATATTCAGTCTCATTTGACACAAAGAAAGCAAGAAATTTTGAATTTAGGAAGGCAAAGTCAATTATTAGAATTGGAAAGTGTATATATGCAATGAATTAATGTGAAAAACGTTAGGGCTTGGCAGGGCCGAACAGGGCCGGGCCGGGCCGGGGTTTTTTGGTGGGTAGCTGCGCGGCCCGGCCCGGCCCGCACAAGATTTTCCTCAGACCCGGCCCGGCCCTGGCTGGAAACCAGGTCTGCGCGGCCCGGCCCGGCCCGGCCCGTCGGGCCGGGCCGGGCCGGGCAGGGCCGGGCTTTGTCGGCCCTGATCTCGGGTCCCACCATACACTAATTACATGCTTTCATATAAGTGTGTGTCTGCTCGCTGATTCGCTAATTAGCTTAGGCTTACAATATGTAATGAAGTTGCTAGGATCCGGAGTCAAAAATCGCTCTGCTCTCCGGTCTAGTGACAGAAGTCGCTCTGCACTTGATTACACGGAAGGTCAGCACGTCCACTTAGTGAAGTAGACTTAGGCACCGGATCTCCGAAAGGTGGTGTTCCAAAATCAGAGATTCCCTGCAGCCAACCTTTGTAGGGGTCTTCTTCGTGAGTTCGTTTGTTGCACTGGATTCCAGCTGATCAGCAAGAGGGGTCAGCACTTGCTTGTAGTTGATCGCTGGCTTGACGATGAGTCTTCCAATTCCTGACCAGAACTTACCTTTGAGTAGTCCTGATCCTATCTTTAGGCTAACGCGCCTGACTTTCAGAGACAATCGCGCCTCTCTATTAAACTCTGAGACTCTAGGTCTGACACACCAATTATTTATTAAACTTATTACAGGTATATATTATGGATACACTCTTTGGCAAGATTACAAATTACAATACAAAATGCGTTACTAACAGGGGTCGTTACAAACTGTGCAAAAACAGGTACAATTACAGATCAGTACAGTATTCAATTTACTGTACCAGAGTTGCCAATTACCCTCTTTAGGTTATTATTAATATTATCCTAATTTAGGATAATATTACCCAAGTTATAGGTTTAGTTAGGGACAAGGTTCAGTGGTACCTCTTCTTCTTCCTTTTCTCAAAACTCTGTCTCTATTATCCTACACTGTCTCCAACTCTCTACCAAGCAAGTACCTATATGCTTTCTCGTGCGCCTATATGCTTGTGCTGTGCGACTCTTTATCCGTCCTTACAAACGGATCATCAAACTACAAATCAGCAAACTACAAACAAACAATTGTTAACTGAGATAAACCTGGGGTCGGTCTATGGGTGAGTCCCCGAATCGTTGGACACTGCTTTCCCGAAGGTCCGCTCCAACACCTAGACAGGGTTACTGTACGGAACTAGCTTTTTGAGGAAATAGGGAAAATGGGGAGTCGCCTGGTTCTGCCTTACTTATTCCTAATTAATGAAAATTAGACAACTACACAGTTCAACGAATCTACGGCTTCTTCTTCTTCACTGAGGCTGGTGTGGCGCTTAGGCCAAAGACGCGGGAGAAACGCCTCCCGACATAAAAGTGATGACGAAAACGGTTGAATTCATGATGAGATCGAAACAAAGAAATAACGTTTTAGTCCCTTTTTTCCAGGAGTTAGACTTTTGGCTTTGCGGTTTCTGGTTTAACCTCCCACTTTGATCAGGCGGTGCTACGCTCGCTGTCTCTGTCTTAATCCGCTACTCGGCAATACAAGCCGTCTATGTACCTTCCAAAATTGACTGATTCCAATTGACTGACTGACTGACTGACTACTGATTCACTGATCCGGACTCCTGCGGTCCACCATAAACTACTGGCTCTGACTATCTGAGAGACACAAGACTGATAAGATCCACGGGCAGGTCAGATTCGGATAGAGCAGCGTAGCTTCGTCTCCGCACCTGAATCAAATGGGTTAAAACCCATTAGTACAAGATTATGGTGCGGGAATCGAACCCAGCAACCATTACTCGTTCCTTTGCTTTCCAGGCCTAAAATGTGCATTTTGGGCCCCATTTGAACTTGCAAATTGCAGAATTGACTAAAAACCGTTGGTTACTGCCTGCTTGACAGTATTAACCGTTTCTGGTAACTTCTTGTCACCAATTGGGCCTTTCTGGCCTCTGTTAGCTTATATTCGCAGAATTTGGTTAAACTTGTCGTAATTTCCTGTTTGGACAAACTGATTCGTAAGGTTTCCACCTTGGGCCCGGCTGGGCCTGGCTGAACTTGCAGTTAGACGAAACATTCTTGAGAAATGTACGAAAACCGTGCTGTTTGCGACCTATTTGCAGACTTCATTTGCTTTTGTCCTTTCTTTGCACAGACCGGCCTTCTAGGGCCATTTTTATGTGAAATGCATTGATTCTGACCAAATTTTGCACAATCTTCAGAACAAACAATAATACTGGCCAATGTTAACGTTTTCGGCCTGTGTTTGGCCTGATTTTGTTGATTTGTCACGGGAAATGGATTCATTTCCCGTGACCCAGAGATTATATCAAATACACGTACGAAACTGGACATTTTATGGTGCATTTCTGATATTGGAAGATGGTCACTTGCTAAATACTTACAATAATTATCTTAACTAATGCCTACCTACCTACTTATGCTAACTAACTAACGCCTACGTAATATTAATGTTAATTTTCGATTACCTGGTGTTTTAACGTAAAATCCTTCTTAATTATTTATTTGCAGGTTTGGGACTGAAATAATGAACTTAAAATAAAACCTAACTGGCTGACTGTGAGTGAGTTTTCGCATGTAATTAGTTTTAGTCAGTTTACGCAAAAAGGCAAAAAGTCACTCACTCACTGTCTTAGCAGCCATTCTACGCAGTCCCTACTTACCGACCTACCGAACTACGTCTACTTCTAAATCTACCTACCCCTTATCCTAGTGCCCTAACAGGGGACGTGCCGAACCGCTATTCGATCCGGTGCTGGCAACCCCAGCAGCCAGCCGAGCGGAAGTCGCGCAAACTACCACCCTTTCACACGAGCACACAATTGCATTCGTGCAAGACTGGCATATAAATTAACAAAATTTTTATGAAAACGGTTTTAAGTAAAAGTTATATATTCTTGTAGAGCTTGAAAAACTGAACATTTTTTATGCTTACAGCAGCAAAAAATGTTAAGTAAATAGTGAGAAAAACATAATTAAAGTTTGTTCCTACATATGCATAATTAGCACATCTAATGTATTAATTAAAATGCACACGCGCTGGGTTGCTAAACTGCTTCCTTATATAGGCTGGCTTGAACTTGTTCTAATTATAACCCGTGTAGCTCAAATGGATGAGCACTGGATCGGTGGACCAGAGGACCTGAGTTCGAATCTCAGCACGGGTCTACTTCTTTTCTTTTAGTTTGGCTCATCTTTTGGCCTCTTACGTGGGAAGTTAAGTGATTACGGTAACGACCGTGAACCCATGCTAATTTTAAGCCAAAACCATTAATACCCCCTATCTTAGAGCTAACTATTTCCCAATCATTAAGAACTTCAGCTAATTAATACAACAAGACTAATCTAACGTTTTCCTACCTAGAACTAACTGAACTACCAGTCCGCTAATCGGCTGTCCACCACATAAAACTAACTTCTTGGATTAATTTCGGTTTTAATTTAAACTCTTCTGTTATAACCTTGATTCGGCTAGTTCTGGATTCCGTGAATGCGGCTCATCCGTCCCCTAATCGCAGGGCAACCTACACGGATGACCGGAAATCCAACAGATTTGGCAGACCTAATTGGGGGTCCCCGTGACCCTAGGCTGCAAAACCTGCTCTGAATCGCCGAATTTACCTTTATTTCTTATACACATTTCTACGATTTTCACTCCAAAATTAGCCCTTTCACAGCAATTACGCATCCAACTAATAAACATTACTGATTTTAATTTATCTAAGTTTTGGGTCCAAATTGCTACTCAATTTGGCCCTATTTTCCTGCCTACTATCTGAACATTTTACTCATTCATTCTGGCAGTCCCAATACCCTTATCAGACAAAGGGGGTTTACATGGTATGCCCTCATGCACACTCGCAATCATCCGATTTTGATTCATAACTTACACTCTACAAAACAGGGCTAGCCTTGAAACCTCACACTCCATGAGGGGTTTACTCAAGGAGCCACTTACGTAAATTTGGGGGGTCTCATTCACACTACAAATCACAATATTGTTTACACATACGATTATACAGACATAACAAGGCCTAACTACTCCTTAACGGAACCTACCTACTTGTAGTATGCATATTTTTTGCCCTAAGTCTGGGTTAACCTTGATTTACATCTTCCAGTATTTTACTTTAAACTTTGGAACTTTGATAACTTTGATAAAAGAAAATTTTGTTGGATTTTAGAAACTTTGATAATTGAATTGAGAGCGGAACGAGTAATAATTGCTTAGGTAATTATTACTAAAAACAAATCACACAAACACTTCCGCTAAGGACAGCTTCCAATTAATTAAATTAACACGGGGAAGTCGGCCATTCCCCTTGAAACAACTGATAATTAATAGTTAAAAAAATGGTTCTGAGTTTTAGCGCCTACTGATTTTCGGGTGAGCCGAACCACACAGATTACAGTACACAATCACAATATACAATTACAGACAATTTGGATTAGCTTCAATAGCGCCTACTTTTGCGAATATGGCCGGCAATTCCTAATTGCCGGCTGTGGGGAGAAACAGTCCCTAAAGTAACTCAGTTCTGAACATGAGGTCGTGACCAAGGGACCTCCTACCTCAACTCAGGGGTGGGTCCCCACTCAAAATCCCAATTCATTAATACAACCCCGAAAATAGCAATACACAAAAATATTTTGGGCGTAAGCCCCTATAAAAATTAAGGCCATTCAGGCCGTGGCTTGGTTGATGAAAGCAGTACAAAGCAAGGCCCGAAGGCCACCCAAAAAATGAAGTTTTAGGCCAAAAGGGCCTCTTAAAAATCCCTAATTTTGCGTTCCTAAAGTGCAGATCCTGGCCGAGCATAGTGCGCTCATTTGGCCCTCAGTGTGTGGTGTTCGTCGTGTGCGCTCAGTTCATCCCTTCTGACCAGTGTGGGTCAGAAGGGGCCCCTAACTCGAGTCCTAACCGGGGTGAGCACGTCTTTTATTCCCGGCCAAAACGCTGGCACAACGGGAAGACGTGCTAGTTATAGGGGGGAGGTAAGCGACCGCTCTCGGCCGAGTCTCAGACGAACACTGAGAAAGATTTGAAAATTTCCAGTGAGCTGACAGGAGTCTGACAGCTCACTGGTGTTTGCCTTTCTGGCGGACTTCTTTGATTTTTATTGGAGCTTCCAGAAATTTCTGGAAGCTCCCTATCTTAAAGCGTGTGCCCAACTCGGGCTGGCCACGCGGCTGGTCCGTTGGAGGGGAGATTAACGAGAACAAGGAATTATGACCCTCCAACTGACCCTAATTTGATTTATTTCCCAAGCTGAATTTTGGGAAACTTTACAGACTTTTTGGTTACCACGTAAAGGTAACCAAAGGGGAAATTCCCAGGATATAAATTAATTTTCTTGAATTAAAAGACGAAATAGTACAAAAGGACGGCCACTCGGGGCCTATTACGAAAAACCAAATACTAAGTGTTAGGTTTGTGAATTCATTTAATAAATTTTATGTTTATTATTTTTAGGCATTCCCTTGTCTCCTAGCCCCTTTCTTTCTTCTTGGGCTTGACCTTTCGGCCGTAGACAAGGGAATCCGCTCGTCTATCCCAGCAACAATTGTCCTTCCTCGCCAAGACTCTAAGTCTCGCTGGAAAAGAAACGGAAGGGCAATTGTTGCGTAAAAAATATGCATACTGATAGCTACGTAATTTTTCAGGAAATATAAACTAGATATTATTAATCTACGTACCTAACTACCTAAGACTAACTATTTTCTTTTCTTTTAAATTATTAGGGAGGGAGTTAAGCCCCCTCCGAACGTAATTTCACACCTAATGTGTGTGTTAAGTTCCTTCTCTGCGAGGCAGGTCTCTGCTGGGAGAGAGCCAGCAGAGGCTCAAGGGATATGAATGGAAACATGAATGGGCATAACCTCACACATAGTTACGCATTGTTATAAGGCCACTTAAGGCCAATATTGCAAAATTAAAATGTAACTAATCAAAACTTCTTTTACTTATAACTTTCGCAATATTGGGAGTTAGGTGACCGGGTTTGGAGTTTTAGAATCAGCAGAGAATTGCCTTTCAGATGAGCCTAACTTATGTTTTGACCAAAAATTGCACAAATTGACTAATTATTACCCAAATAATGCAGATTATACCTAATTAGTACCTATGAACACTAATTAACACTATTCCGTGCCCCTAATGGGCGAATTATGGCCTTATTTTGACCCATCTTCCAATATTCGCACTTATTAACTACGTAAAATTTTTTAAACTCGAAGTTTCTTGTTAAATTGCTGGTTATTAAACAACTTCTTTCGCCGAACTTATTTTCCTTGATGCTTTTCAGCTATTTTAACCAGTTTCTAAGTGATTTCCTGATTGTGTGCGGCCTTATTCGTGGTCTGGGAAGAGTAACGACTCCTCCATTATACGAAAAACCGTATTAGGGCCTATTGCTGACCCGGGAAGGGTAACGACCCCTCCATTACTGACTGATAACCTACCTAAACTTCCTTAGAATATGTTCCACTGGGATTCTATTCCATTTTCGTGTCATTTGCGTGAGAGTGGTACTACTTCCAGTCTTATTCTTCCTATTTACACTAGAACCTATGTCCCTAATAATGAGTTTCTGGGGGGTTTCACACTGACTGGCAACTCTGGTAATTATATAGCAGTCACTTTATACAATGCTTGGACGTTCCACAGTTCACATCAAGATTTCACAAGCACTCCACTCATAACCAGTGCATTAGAAACTTAGATCAATTCCATCAAGAATCACAATCTACTACAAGTTGAGCTTTTCTTGGTCATTTTTGGGCTTTTATTTTGCCTTTTCCATTACAAATAGGCATTTTATTAGTAATTTTTAATTCATTAATTATAACTTTAATTAGGTTAATGTAATTAAAAAACTAATTCGACAACTTTGTAGCATTTTTTGCTCTTTCCAATGATATAAAAATTGTTGCAGACTACATTCCTACGAATTTTTGTTTTGTGCAACAATTTTTATATCATTGAAGAGCAAGAAGCAAGGAAAGAGCAGAAAAAATGCTACAAAGTTGTCGAATTAGTTTTTTAATTATATTAACCTAATTAAAGTTATAATTAATTAAAAATTACTAATAAAATGCCTATCGTAAGCCTAAGCTAATTAGCGAATCAGCGAGCAGACACACACTTATATGAAAGCATGTAATTAGTGCAGGGTGGGACCCACCCCCCCCCCCCGAGACTTTCGGCGGGGGGGGGGTCCCGAGTTAACGACCCGAGCATGTCAAGCATGTTTAGTACGTAGTAGCGTAAGAGTTTCATACTCTTATTCTATTATGTACTCTTGATGAAATATTGTTCAAAACGACAGAGACATACACGAGTTGTCGCAGGGCCGTGAAGCGTGCTTCGGGCTCGGGCTCGGGCTCGGGCCTGCCCAATACCGGGCCGACTCGAGTTTTGAATGAGCTGGCCCGGCATCATACGAATACAACTGTTTGCGAAAATATGGTGTGATTTGAGCCGTTCTTGGTTCTTTTACCTCTCCGCAGCTTTCGGGCCGTTCGGACTCTTGTTCGGGCGCACTCTTAAAAAGACTCCTGTAGAAATTACAGGAATTCATGTAGTTTTGTACAAAAGTGCTCCTGTGCGGTCAGTCACTAGCGGAGCTTCCTGTATTTTCCACAAAAGTAATTTTTGTATTTTTACCTGCCTCTCTAATAGTAAAAATTACAGGAGTTTCCTGTACAAAATACTAAGGAAACCTGTAGTTTTCATTACAGGAGCTTCCTGTAGAAAATACTAAAGAAACCTGTAGTTTCGTTCGACTTTTGGGCAATCTTGAATCAGATACCAAACCTGTAGTTTTTACAAGACAAAACCTGTAAATTTTACTGGAGCGACCTGTTATTTCAAAAAAGGGGGGACAGGTGCAGGGGGCGGCCGCTCCCAAAATATTTTCGGCAGGGAGCGGCCGTTACAAAAAATTCACCCACGGGGTGTTGAACTTGAAAGACTGAAAATTTGAAAAAATTCAAAAATTTCAGTCTTCAAAAATTATGATCACTGTCGCCCTTATATACTCAGTTTGCGTTATCAGCGTATCGAGTACTTTCCTGTAGGTAAACCTGTAAACCAGTGAAAACTGCAGATTTCACTTGTATTGAATACTGGTCTAACTTGTTTCCAATTCTACCAAGGTATGTCCGGTAAAAACTACCAACGATGTCCTGTAGAAATTACAAGACATAACCTGTATTTTCTACAAAAGCTTTTGTACTTATCATCTACAAAAGTGATTCCTGTAGTTTCTACTGGAACATTTCTAAGAGTGCGACTCGACCTCCTCGGACCGAGAATTGGACTTCGGGCTCGGGCCGGGCTATCTCGAGCCCGAGCCAGAGCCCGGCCCGAGAAATTTCTTAACGGCACAACCGGTCCGAGAGAGGCTGTCCAATCGTAAAAAATCAAACTAGTTTTTGAATTAACTGTGTGGAGTGGCATTTAAATTTCTTAAAATTTAAATTTTGAATGAAAAATTGGGAAATCGGCTTGAAGAGAAGAGAAATGGGCTGGGACACGCGACATTATGAAGCTCCAACAATTTTTGAAAAATTTTACAGCAACGTGCTATTTTAGATTAATTTCATTAGCGTTTTTACTAGAGTAATTTTATTATGCTGTTTTGTAGGTCATTTTGTGTCAGCTAACAGTCGCAATAGCTGGAAAGGGAGAACTCTGGGGTTGGATCCAGAATGTAGTGGATTGGCTCCCTCTTAGTATTTGTTTAAAAGATTTAAATTAAATGCTTTATCAGTGACTAGTTGATTGTTTTTGCAAGAACTGCTCTTAGCGCAAACGCTCATTCTATTTTTCTAGAATCGACGTCTGTGTGAATGGTTAGCTACGGCCGAGCTTGAGCCACTGGTTGGCTCGGAGCAGAGCGGGACGGGGGTGAATTCTGTGATACGATGGACCAATGGGGTCACAACTCCAACGGCAGTGGCGTCCCCCAAAACTTCGCCGGTCCTGGCTCCGGGTTCCAACTCTTGCTGCTCTAAGCGAAATGCTCAAGTCATAGATATTCTCAAGAAAATACATCTGTTGCTGTTACAGTTTAAGGTAATCAGCATTTTAGTACACCATAAACAGATATTGATTACCATCTTGTTCTCGAAGATTAAATGATTTGCTACGTCCCCTGGTAGCGTAGTATTTTAATATTCATGCTGCGACACATATGTGTGGTTAGGTTAGGTTAGGTCCTGGATTAAATCTTGTGCTACTACCCTCCTAGTGGGGGCAACGAATTTAAATGTTCGATTTTGGAAAAGCCAGCTAGTTTTGTCACACAAAACCTACATAGTATATAGTATTAAGGCCAGATCACACTAGGAAACTTTGGGACAATTTAATTGAAACAACTGGTTGCTTAAATCAAGTTGCTCCAAAGTGCCCAATGTGAATGTAGTGGCAACTCAGAAAAACGTTGCTGCAACCAAGTTGCCGCAATGGCCCTTGGGGCGATTTCTAGCGGCGACCAAAACGTGGTCGATTCAAATTATAAAAATATGCCCCCTAGAATAGAGATGAGGATTTTGGCTCGCGGCTCGGCTCGGCTCGGCTCGGCTCGGCTCGCGAGCCGAGCCGAACCGAGCCGGCAACAATTTCTCTCGAGCCGAGCCGAGCCGAGCCGAGCCGGAGAATTGAAACTCCGAGCCGTGCCGAGCCGAGCCGACCCTATCGAAAAGTTCACTGTAATTAGTTCAAACAAAATAGCCAACAAATTCTATGAATTCTGTTTTCATTTGTCGTCTAATTTTCCGTTTTTCCTTGTCTTTATTCATACCTTCCTTCCACGCCAACTTAGTTTAAACGTTAGGCTGTGCTCGAAGTCGTCTTATGTATGGTGTAGTTACTAGTTAGAAAGAAATATTTTGACTTAATTATTTCAACGTGTCATATTTGGTTTTATCAAAAATGTTACAATTAAAATTTGCATTGTCTTACTACTGTGGCTTTGGGTTGTTGTAGTAATTTATATGATAGCAGAAAAGGTTGTAAAACTGCTGATTATATACCAGAAATGCTTACTATTAATTTAGAGTTTGAAATTATTTTGCATAATTACAATTGACAACGATTATGGCTACGATTGGCAGAGAGCAATTAAAGGAGTTGAAATTTGTTAAAATTTAAAAATAATTTAAAAGAATTCTGAATTTTATTGCTGAGTTCTCAAGCATTTTGCAATTTATCAGATTATATATTCCTTTTTTCAAGACTGCGGAAAACAAAAAGTTTTCTCCTGATTTTTTCGGCGTTTATCAGTGGTTCCTTTTCATATTATATACATAGAATAAAATAATGATAAATTTTAAGAAAAACAAGCATGAATGGGTGCCCGCGCACTTTCGTAGAATACACATTTACCAAATATTAATATCATTAAACCTTATAACCCTGCACTCTGCAGCTCGCAGTGTCTCGGTAATAATGGAGTTTTGGTGATTCACACTTGTACACAAAAGCTAGACAGCTGTTTTCAGGTTTTTTGTCAAAAACAACGCAGAAAATCCACAATTCGGTGCAATCGGTCAAACTTCAAATTTCAAGCTGGGCGAGCCGAGCCGAGCCGAGCCGACCCACTTTCAATATTCTTCCGAGCCGAGCCGAGCCGAGCCGGGTATGCCCGCGAGCCGAGCCGAGCCGAGCCGACCACATTTTCTCCCGAGCCGAGCCGAGCCGAGCCGGAAAATCCCGGCTCGTCCTCATCTCTACCCTAGAATTCCTGTTTGATTGGTTGAACATCAACTAATTGAAATTGCTGCTCCAAAGTTGTCTAGTGTGAACTGGCCTTAAGGTATAACAAAAACACGGCATCACCCCAACGCCGACGAGGGGTCTACCCCTTAAAAATCCCAAAATATCTGGGTGTCTCTCTACCCCAAAATTAACAAAAATTATTTGATTTTACATTTTTGACCAAAAAATTACTGAAAAATAAAGCATTTTGCGGTCGGGGCTCCTGCATCCCCCCGTTCCCCAAGTTATTGTATCGTATTAGGTTTAATGCAAAATAGTTTACATTTTGAATAATTCGACGCAAAACATTTAAATCAAAAGCATAGTCATATTCTTCATTTCCCTTAACTAAGGTTTCAGCTCATTCTGTAGCGCTTCTACCAGGGCTGGTGGACCAAGAAGAAACCAAGGACAAGCCCGAACGGGAGGCGTCAGGCCAGGTACCCTCGTACCCACGAAATCAGGACAGAGAAGAGAAGAGGGAGATTCAGCTTTTCACTTACCATTGAAAGTAAAGAATTGGCCCAGCTGGGTTTTGAACCACGACCCTTCTGACTCCGGAGTAGTCGTGCTAACCAACTACACCACAGGGCAATCAGCTGAACTCCCATATCAGGCTTAGCAATCTTTCCTATGCCTGCTTCCCTTACATCTCCCCCGGGTTTCAATTAAGACGCGTCTCGCTGGCGCGGCTTACTCAACTCGGAATCGAACCGAGAGCGCATCCAGGGCAGGGCATTCTGAGCCCAAGAGGTCCGTGCTCCCCCGACACAGGTTCCTTCATCCCTGTTAGATCACACAAACCAGAAGCAACTACTGGGGGACCGGAGACAGGAGTCCAATCCGGGTCCTGAGGCAGCCTCGACACATGTAGCGCTTCTACCAGGGCTGGTGGACCAAGAAGAAACCAAGGACAAGCCCGAACGGGAGGCGTCAGGCACCATCGTACCCACGAAACCAGGACCTAGAAGAGAGAAGAGAAGAGGGAGGTTCAGCTTGGCCCAGCCGGGTTTCAAACCACGGCCCTTCTGACTCCGGAGCAGACATGCTAACCAACTACACGCTGCGCTAGCATCAGTTCGGGTCTTGGCGAAATCACTTTTCTCAGTTTCGCATCGCATTTTAACAGGTACGTTTTTGTATCAACTTCATCAACGGTAAACCCAGGTTAACTTGGATAAGCAGAAATAATTTAGATATCTTGATTTAAAAAATTTGAAAAGTTAACTAAAATTGTATCGCTTCTATCAGTCTGGAGGACCAAGAAGAAGAACCAGGGACAAGCCCGAGACAGGAGGCGTCAGGCACCCTCGTACACACGAAACCAGACCTAGAAGAGAGAAGAGAAGAGGGAGGTTCAGCTTGGCCCAGCCGGGTTTCAAACCACGGCCCTTCTGACTCCGGAGCAGACATGCTAACTAACTACACCACAGGGCCATCAGCTGAACTCCCGTATCAGGCTGATCAATCTTTCCTATGCCTGCTTCCCTTACAATTCCACTAGGGTGCATGTGGCTCATTTGGTAAGACGTCAGTTGTGTAGAAAAGCGCGAGTTCGAGTCCCGCCTGGTATCCCATTTGTTCGGATGATTCGGGTTATGTCCAACATTCCTTCATTCCTCACCGCGATAATATTGCATTGCATTGGTTTTCAAAATTTATTAAAACACATTTAAAATGCTCGCAATTGCTTTACATAGTTTTAATTATCAATTAATATTATTATGTATTATTAATTAATTTTATGGATTTAAATTAATTCTTATATTGATTTAGTTGAAAACAACCGAAGCGGAACGATTTGACGCCATGAAGTCTGAGTGGCAGCAGGTCGCTTATGTCCTGGACAGACTGTTTCTGACAATATTTACCATAATTACTGCTGGAGCCTCCTTCTTTCTCATGTATCAGCCTTATATCAGAAATTCTGATTCCGACCTAGACGACACCTAACTCATCGGTTTTCGGTGGACAATTTTCCCCGGGTTGTTTCTCAACTTTGACAGCTTCCGTGGCAAGAAAATGTGAAGAAGAAAGGAAAAATCTAAACTTGTGACGCAAGCAGCTTGAAAGAATTAAATGTTATCGTCTATTAAATTGTGGTTTCTTTAATGCTGCTATTTTAACGATTATCAGTTTGCATAAAATTTATTATTTTAAAGCGTAAAATCACTATGCCCCACAAAACATGAAATTCAGAAAGCAAACAACAGATGTTTTAATTGAACAATGTAAGTCACAAAATAGGTTTAACCATACTCATGAATCGGTTAATTGTGTACATTTTAGAACAATTGAACTCAAAGACTCTTGCATCGGATTATTTCCAATATAAATTATTCCTACCATTTCACCTTAAACCTTCAAGTAAGCACATAATTGTATAACAACACTGACAATAAAAGCAATATATGCGATATGCGAACACGTGCAATGAGAAATAATAGATTATTACTTTTGTTTTATTCCTTTTATGCAAAACTGTTCTGAAGTTTTGTATTTGGGTTGAGGGATGAGGAAGGGGTAAATCTCTATTTACTAACTAATGTCTAATTTAAATTTTCAATTATTATAAATAGTCGAAATTACATCATATGCAGGCAAGAGATGCGTTTCCCGTTAACGTCATGTCAACTCAGAAAGCTTGGCATTTTATTGGGAAGTTAAGGGTTTAGGTCGGCGTGAAATTTAAAGTCAATACTAGGTTTCTGGAACTTTTCATGCAGTGGAAAGCTTACTTGGCTGCGAAATAAGTTGTGTGAAAATGTATTGCTTTGTGTCGGCTTAAGCTTAATTCTTCCAACAAACATTGCCCATTGAGGTGCCTTATTTTTAAGTGCTTCTTTTCTTTTCATATACATTTAATAGTTGCCGTTGGCAGCACTAATGAAATAATTTTAATTAGAGTTAAATGAAAGCACTTAGAGTTAATCTTTTATTATATTAAAAACTGGAGCCGGAATTCAAGCTAGAGGCGAAACTAATGTCATTGATAGAAAACAAAATTTCACCAAAAACTTACCTCATTGTCATTATATTTATATATATATACTACACATTCTCTTATCTATTATGTACTCTTTTTATAACTAGCCCAAAGTTTATTTCTAGAAATAAATCTATTATTTTCTTAAAGTATCGGAGTAGACAAAACCGAGAGAGGCGCCGTGGCAGACTCAACGGATCCAAACAGCGACCGTTCTCTGGTGAATCTGCTCAGAGAGTGGGACTATCGATTGATGAATCGAACCAGCAGGCCAGTCACGGATGACATGGAAGACTTGGCAGAAAACAGTCTGGATCGACTGATTGCCCCAAAGTTTCGCCTTTGGATGTTGCTGGCCATTATGCTGGGCGCCATGACAGCTATGAGTAAGTATATATTTACTTAATGTCCGATTTTCATATGCTTAACGCCTTTTACTGTGCTGTTTTGCGCCTTGATTCTACTACTACTACTACTACTACTACTACTACTACTACTACGAGGTTTATTGCCAGTACAACGACAATCGTTTGAATAACACAGCATATCCAGTCATTAATAATATTTATTAATAGTAACATGGCAAAAGGCCATGCAGTAGAGTTGGGACCGGTTCCAATTTTCAAAACCGGTTCCGGTTCCGGTTCTAGAGTACCGGTTCCGGTTCCGGTTCCGGTTCTAGCTTCCGGTTCCCGGTTCCAAGTACAAAATTCGTGGTTACATTTTAACATTATTTAATATTGGATGCAGGCCACCAGCAAGGGTTATACTCCCAAAATTATAAAGCAATACTGCAAAACAATTGGAATAGGTAATGCGATAATAACCAACTGGGTTAAACTTTTTTGTTTACTTAGAATTTTAAAGTTTTTGCCTTACCTTGAATTTGCTCCGTTACAAATGCTGTTACTATATGCACAACATACACTAAAACTTGTAAAAAAATTAAAACTAGTATGGTCGAGCAAATTGTTTCGATAATTCACGGTGAGATTCTACTGTGCATCTAAATGCAGACAGCGCCTTCTGAACAGAATCTTGTATATATATAAACTGCACAACGTTTCAGTAAAACATGCTGAGAATTGAGATATACTGGAGCTTAAATTTTTATTTCTTTAAAAAGAGTAGTGTCAGAAGCAAATAGTTTCCAAAACATTTAAATGCATTTAAAATATTTAAAAGCTGAAAGCCAAATTGGAAAGAAGAACATATATATTAAAGTTATATTTAACCAGGAAATGTACAGTCGCTTGATTACACAAAATAGCTAACAGATACTTCTACATGCTGTTCCATTATTTGAACTTTGATTGACTTTCGTCTCCTTTGCCGATAGCTTAAAAATAAGAAAATAAGTACTCAACTTTCGAAGTTTTCTACTCCTCTAAAATTTACTATTTTTAAAAAAATGTTGCTTAAATCTTGCGTGCTGACAACACCACCTTCCATTTACCAATTTTTTGAGAAGATATACTCAATTTTCGACTACATCCCATCGAGCTCTCATCTTTTCTATGAGGCTAATATTCAAATATGTAAGCTGGTTAAAGTTTTCATTCGGCGATGTATCGTTCACGTCTGAACGAAAGTGCCCGTCTTTCACCAATTACAATTGGAATTTTAAAACAGAAAATTTCAAAAATTCGTTAAAATTAATTTAGAGACATTCTCACAACTGCATTTTGTAATACACACAAAATTACTAACAAAATTTGAAAAATCAGAAGCATGAAAACAAAAAAAATACGAAATTCCTTCCGGAATAAAGGAAGTAGAAATTTTCCCTTACAATACGTATTCCTAATTTTTCAAGTATGTTTAACATTTAATTTGTGTCTTAACAGACGGGATAATGTCACTAGTGTTGATTCAAAGAAACATTTGAAATTTCTCTTAATTCTATGCGTCGGCTTCAGTGAAACCTGAAACGTGCCTCGATCGCCTGAAAAGGGGAAGCGGTGAGTTTGTGTCACCTTCAGTGGAAGCTGAAGCTGTCGTTTTCAGTTTAAGGTCTAAATTTATTCGATGGAGTGTCAGCTTCAGTTTCAGTTCCAATAATTGTACCTTCATTTCACGTTTAGTTTGAAACTCTTAATTATTATCAGTCTCATCCTACATATTTTGCCTTCAGGTCTAAATTTGTTTAGTTTCAGTTCAAACTAGGTTTTTAGTTTCAATTTCAGTCACTGGCTTGAAAAAGACAATATGAATGGCAACAGTGAATGGCAACAAAAACAAAATCCAGCTTTTGCAAAATTTAAACTCCTGCAAAAAATTAGTTCAAGTCCATTTTTAAGAGTGGAACCGGCCGGTTCCAAATCCTACCGGTTCCGGTTCCGGTTCCGGTTCTAAAATTCCTTCCGGTTCGGTTCCGGTTCCGGTTCCAACCGGTTCTAGTGTAACCGGTCCCAACTCTACCATGCAGAGCCGTTAGCCGACTTCCAACGCATGGCCTTTCAAAAATCTGTCTAAATTTAGCGAGGTTAGACTACGTTTAAGGTGCTGGTTTCCTTTCAGGTATTTTTGACTCCTACGGCTTTAATCCTTTACGCAAAGGGCTAAAACTTACGAAATAACCTATTTCCGTGCTTTTTAACATTTTAGGACCAGTCCCGTATTCTTAGGCCAAAAGATAAGAAAGTTTTGGTTTTTGGCCTTAAGCTCCCAGTAGATAGATAAGACACGGGATTGGTTGGTATGGCTGGAAAGAGGACTCGAAAATGAACATTTTTGCTCGTACAACCTTTGAGCTATCTCCAGTGGTTAAGTCAGTATAAGCAAAAAACTGTTTTTATGGTCAAAAATGGCCATTTTCGACGAAATCAGTTTTTTCAAAATTACTGTTACATGTTAAGGACAAAATTGGCTTAGTTATACTCAATCGATACCTCGTCCAAATGCACATTTTATGAATGCCTATTAGCCGGACTTTATTGCTTTCAGCTAGAGAATTGGCCGAAAAACCATTTTGGCAAAACTGCGATTATTTTGTTTCGAACATCGATTTCTCAAAAACTACTCAACGGATTCCGGAGATTTTTGGCAGAATCAAAATTCGCACTTCTGCGGAGGGACGTTTTTCTTGGTTTGGGCTAAAACATATTGAGTAGCAAGAAAACTCAATGCGAAGTTGCAAAATTTCGTGTTACTGTGCATTTGGCCGATTTTCTCGACCGTTAAGACCTGATGAGCCATATCCAAAAAACGTCCCTCGGCCCATATGTCCTTCATATCGTGGCACAAAAAGAACTTTTGGCCGATTCTTCAGTTTTGAGAAATCGATGTTCAAAAACTTTTGGTCTATATTCATCCTGTTAGATGTCAGCTTGTCAGAAAATTTCTGCTATTTTTTGCTAATTTTGCCAGTTCTGTAAGCTCATGTGAATGTACAGATAATAAGCTTTAAAAACGATGTATAAAGCTCTTTGCAACTCCCAAAATTGCGAAAGTTATAGTGTTTCAAAAAAATCACCTCAAAAGCACTGCACAAAAGGATGCCACCACCTTAAACATTGCAACAGAAGTACTATTAACCACCTCTGAGGGTAGTGAATTCCAAACAGGAACAATTCTGTTTACAAAGAAGTATTTGCGGCAATCAAGACGTGGTCGTGTTACAAAAATCTTTAAGTTATGTCCCCTAGTAATACCACTTAGTGCAAATATAAGAAAATTTTCCTGGTCTACGTCAATATAGTTTTTCAAAATTTTGAATAGCAGAACCAAATCCTTATGAATACGTCTTTCTTCTAAACTAGATAGGTCCAATTTTTTTAGACGTTCCGGGTATGGGACTGCAGACATTCCTGGAAGTTTACGCGTAAAGTACCTTTGAACTCTTTCGACAAGGTCAATATCCTGAACATGATCAGGATTCCAAATTTCTGATGCTGTTTCTAATATTGGTCTGACATAAGCCTTATACAGTTTCATTAGAAACTGTACGTCACGAGAGATAAAGGCTCGGAATATTATATTAGTAATTCTAAAGGCAGCGCCAACTACACCTTCACAGTGCTTATGAAATTTTAAGTCATTACTGATAATTACACCTAAATCTTTTACACTATTGGCAGCTGAGATTGCTTTCCCTTTCAGATAGTAGCTTCTGCAGGGATTATTAGATCCAAGATGCAAGCTCATACATTTGCTTACTGCAATTTCAAGTTGCATCTGATCTAACCACTTCTCCAGCTTAGTCAAATCTTCTTGAAGAGCGTTACCTTGATAACTACAGGGCATGCAAACATACAATTTCGAATCGTCTGCAAATAACTTTAATGAGGCATTCAGAACGACTTTATTCAAGTCGTTAATATAAATTAGAAATAACAAAGGTCCTAGTATACTACCTTGCGGTACCCCAGATGTTACATTATTCAATTTAGAGCTAGCGTCGTCAACAATTACATATTGCTGTCGTAAGGTTAAGTAATCTTGCAGCCAAGAAATGCAGAAATTGCTTAAACCTAAAGATTTTAACTTCTGCAGTAATTTTAAATGGGAAACGCTATCAAAAGCTTTCGCAATGTCCATATAGACTATATCTACAATTTAGCCTTCGTCAAGGGCTCGAGTCCAGTCGTCGAGACAATCAAGTAATTGGCTAACTGTTGAACGCTTAGGGAGAAAACCGTGCTGATTTTTAGAAATAATTTTATTTGCGATCAAATATGACCTAAGAGAATTTGCTATGATACGTTCCATGTATTTGCTGCAAACACACAACAAACTAATCGGCCTATAATTTGTTGGACGGGATCTATCGTTCTTTTTAAAAATAGGAACAACTTTAGAGATTTTCCACTAACTAGGTAATTTACCAGTTGAATAGGAAACCCGATAAATGATACTTTTTTTCCCTTAGTGCCACACCCCAGTTGCTTTCGCGATGAGGGGTAATGCCATACCAAATTTTGCGCTGGGTCCACGGTACGGCACTGAATAATTGCATATCGCAATTACCCGAGGCATAGGCAAGGCTACTGCCGGAGCAGAAGTGGCCACGCTGCTTTCACCGCATCGTGGACACCCGTTAGCTCCATTCAAAGGGGTTTCCCCCCCTGACCGGCCAACTCCTTGAAAATCTCGGATAAGTACAAATACAATTAAGGGGGATGTTTAGGCACCGCTGTACCATCCTACACTATCTAATTTCCTGTTATCAGCCGACAACAGAGCACTTTGCTTTGCAAAAATCTTGCTTGAAAGTCATAGATGGTTCAATTTGATTGACGGATCCGTCGGATCCAAAATTTCGTGTTTGTGGCCGATTAGTGCAGATTAGTACATTCTCCCAATCTGATCAGCCTAATATATTGCGTAGATCATTTCAAGGACCATGTGTGAATTCATTTTTATACCTTATATAATTTATTATTATTATTATTATTATTATTATTATTGGATTATTATTAGTTTTGATCAATCTTTAAATTAAAATGTTATTGTGCACAATAGCCACGGAGGGACCCTCCATGCCTATTGTTTCATTATTTTTATGGTCAATTATTACAATATAATTTTCAGAACTTAGCTTAGGCGTGCAAAGTCCAGCTTCCAGAACTTCCAGACCACCGATTATTCTGAAGTTGGCACAGGAGCTTGCCTATTGCAAGCTCCCCATTGTGCAATAAGTTGGTTAGGCGCCCGCCTGTTAACCCCTGGCGGGCGAGGGGGCTCTCAGCATCCTGTGGGACTAGCATCAGTCCTCGACCAGGCGCCAGTGCATTGTTGTTGTTGATGTTGTTGATGTGTTGTTGATGTTGATGATGATGTTGTTGTTGTTGTTGTTGTTGTTGTTGTTGTTGTTGTTGTTGTTGTAACTGCTGCAGCTGCTGTGGGTGATTTCTGGAGCCTTCAGGGGATGGCTGCAAATTTCGAATACATAATTCGAAATTTTTAGATCAGCTGCAAAAAATTTGCAGCCATCCCCCTCCAGCGCTGGATCAAATCCCTCTCAAAATCTCAACTCTAAATGATACTTAGCGGCTTACTAATGGAAATAGCTAGTTTTTTCAAAAAGAACTGAGGCAAACCATCGCAACCAGCACTTAATTTGTTTTTACTTTCAACAATAGTTTTAAAGACGTTTTCCTCCGAAAAATCAGGCTCAATAAATGAAACGTTTACTGGAAATTGATCTAGATTCAACTGCCTGCCGTCATCGACAGTTAATACAGATGCGAAAAAGTCATTAAAAATTTTAGCTTTACTAGAATTATCAGTAGCAATATCAGACCCACCATCCAGATGTAAGCAAGGGATGGAAGTCTTACATTGAAATTTTGATTTAACAAACTTACAAAATTTATTAGGATCATTTCCACAAAGAACGTTCTTTTCCATATTTCTAGAGTCATTTCGTCTGCATCGTCTGGTTATTGCGCACGCTTGCTTCCAAGCAGTTCGGTTAATCAGGGAAGGAACTTTTCTGTAGGCTTTGTACGCCTTCCTTTGCGATTGGAACGCTTTACGAGTACAATTAGACCACTTGGCAACAGAACCTTTACGTAAAGCGGACCAGGGCACAAAGGCGTCTATTGCATAATTTAATATATTTGTGAAAACAAGCCAAAACACCTCTACACAAGCACAAGAGTTAAATTGAGTTTGCCAATCTATATTTAGTAAGTAAGAGTTCAGAGCTTCTATGTTTGCTTTATGAAAATTTCTGGTTCGAGTTGGCTCCGAACTTATGGTATGATACTTTAAACCCACGATATAACAATTTAGTGTACAGTGATCTGAATTACGGAAAGGTGCATCGTATGAAACATCTGTTATGAGATTAGGTTCGTTTATAAAAATCAGGTCCAGGATATTTCCCATATTATGGGTGGGCTCAGTAACTAATTGTTCAAAACCTGATTCTAATACCAATTTCTGCTCACATAAGGCTGCATCTAAAAGTGTAAATTCTGTAAACTAACGTGGCTATTCTGGGAATTGAACCATGGAGCAGCCGCTCTGCGGTGAAGATTGTATTAACCAAAGTAGGAGGCAATAAGAGCACGACATCTATATAATTGATGCTGAACCACAACCCTAGACTGAGTAATTACTAATTGAGTGGTTTATTAATGTTAATGTTAATTTATTTACAGCAGCAATTGTTGTGCATTAACTGTGCTGCTTAATTCAATTAATTGTACTGATTTTGCTAATTTCAGCCATCATCATCTGTTGCATAATCAAGGTCAGAATTCCCCGAACCAAGAGAGAGATAGAAATCATGACTCAGCAGCGAAAACTGCGAAGACAAACATTGAATTTTCTCAGCAAGCGCAAAAAAGGAAAACAAGATGGTAATCTGAATTCTGAAATTATTAATTTTCGCACTAAACAATGCTAACGGTATGTAAAGCTTTTTGTGAAATAACTGCTAATGAATTTGCAAATTCAGCAAACTAATAAATTTGTGTTAGTAAGCTCCATTGAGTTCGATAAGTTTTGAGTAGGTAATTAACATATATTTAAAAAGTCATAAAGTCTATTAAGCAACCTTACTTTCATCTTCAGGTCAAACGATTTTCTGAACTTGTATAACTTACAAGGTTAGTTAACACAAAAAAATTGGCTAACTAGCTGATTAACAAAATTAATTGTCTACACAATATGGGATCGTCTGGGCAATGTAACTAATCGAAACAGCTGCAAATTTAAGCTGTTGGTTTGGGTATTTGAAGCAAATTTTTAACCACCGTAATTTACTCAATTTCTACAGTTTAAGATCATTTTTATATTGTTCTAAAGCTCAAAATGTGCTTGTACTTGTACTAGGCAGAGTACAGACTTTAATTTAACTGTTCGACTGGGACATCTAAGAACACAAAACAGTTTTTAAATATGGATTTATTGAAGTGTGGGATAGCTAAAGAAAAGCGACCGGTCCAGGCTTCAATTTAGGAATGTCTTCACAAAACAAACTCAACTGTTTTGGAAAAATGCAAATGTTGTCTGATTTTGATTAAATTTCAGAGTTTGGAAATTTATTTCTTCCGAACAGGAACACAAAATGCAAAATCCTAAAAATAGCCTCGCCAATTGCGGCGTGTGCAAAGCTGCTTTCGAATTGTTCGCATGAGTTGAGAGAAATCAGTGTTTCAAGTAATTTCAAGATTCGTTATATATTTTTTGACACGTTTTCTTGCGCAAGTGGTGTTGTTGCAGCGAATTTTTATGAATTTCGACAAATGCTCTGTTGTCTAAATTCATTAAAATCTTTCGACAACAGAGTGTATTTGTATTTGATTTTAAAGAACGTTTTTAATTTTCAAAAACTAAAAATGTTCTTTATAAACCGAACCAGTACCTTAACTCGCTCGCCCAATCTAACCACCCACGCCATAACTCCACGCCTTCAGCTGAAAACCCCGAAAAGTGGAACTAGATATGAACTGCTCCATTTTTGTTTACCATTTATTTTTTATTCATTTATTATTTATTCTGTTTATTTATTTATTTCAGGCGTTGCTCCGGTGAACGAAGCCTTCATCGCGCGGGAAAAGAACGTCATCGTGATGCAGTCACTTCATCCGCCCAGTGGTGGCGGTGGGGAATCCCGATCCCATTCCGCATCCGCCAGATCCTCCCTAATCCGGGACACGACGGATATCTCGGATCATTCGCCCTCGGAATCGGATCCGGCCCGAATCGTCGCCGTAAATCCGGTTCCGGTTTCGTCCTCCAAAAAATCAGCACCTTCCCAGCTGCCTGAACAGTCAACTATAACTACTGTTTAAGTGATAACCAACTGTGGACAATGTGACATATAATCAGCTGTTCTGTTTATTAAATTGTTTAGAAACTTAACTAAATTTCTTTATACCAGAGACAACAAGATTAAATGTACAAAAGATTTAACTTGCTTTAAACAACTAGATAAATGTACATAGCAAAAACGCTTCATTTTCTGCGATTATCCAATGAACACATTTCATTTTTGCTATCCAATCTTTAACTCTTAAATGCATTAGCTATTCGACGTTAACGCATAACCTGGGTAACGGGGTACCTGGGCAACACATAACGCAAGACTGTTTAGTACAGCCAACACTGGTCTTTGACGTCTAGCAGAATCGTGCTGCTCAAAATGCTGCCAAACAAACTCTACTTGGTCTCCTAAACGAAAAATAGATAAAATTGCACGAAATTTACCACTATTGTGCAAGAATTCAGCAGCTGAAAACGCTGCTACCTGTTACTCAATAGTCAAGTCTGAGTGTTGCTTTGTGAATTTCACGACCTGGGTCAAATTGACACAGGGGAAATTATTGAAAATAATTTTTTCTGTCCAGAAGCAAGAATTTTCTTGCGACTTTGACTTGGTTTTTAGTTGTATCAGAGAATCTTGTGAGATGTCACAACAAGTCGTTGGACAGCAAGCTATTCTACGCTGTACACAGCTATTTAAACAAGGTGGTGGGTCCATTTGACCCAGGTTATGCATTTAAGGGTTAAAAACACTTTATTTTCTGTATCCCAAAGACATTAAGATTAGATGCTCATCCCGACAGTACAAACTAAACAGATATAGACTAAGCAGGTGATTAAATGGAAGCATACAGGACCATTAGTTTGCTGAATGAGTTTTTAAAAAATCATCTCGTCTAGATCCAAGTGAATGTGGACGATTATTGTGCCCGAGCCTTGAAGAGTGAAGGCGCCGCACATGACGAGCCTACCGGGCCGCCAATCGGGGTCAAATATTTGTTGTGCATATTTGAATTTATTCAAATTATATTCCAGGAGCTGTCCAAGTTGTAATAAATAGCTCTAGTTATAGTTTGACACTATAAGACAGACACCGTTAGACTGGACCTATCGGACCTTGAATCGGGCCTCCTGGCCCGGCCAGGGAAGTTTCTTAACTGCAGAACTCTAATGTGGAATTCAACTTTACGGCTAGCTCTAGCGCTAACCGTAAAAATGGTCCTCTAGTTTGAACCTATTATTTATTATGAACATCCTTTCTGTCTAGCATTAAATTGTCAGTAATGCTTTCTTGGTAAAGATGTGGCACAGATTTTGTTGTGAATTGGGATGGAGGTAAATCCAGCGATCACAATTCCGCAGGAGTCTGCCACAGAGGCCACGCCAAGACTGTACTCCACGTATCTTTCATCTACCTAGAACAGAGAAGGAATGAAAAGTAAAAGGTTTCTTTAAGGTCACAGTGGGTGATTCACGACCGCTTTAACAATGCCCCCTTTCTGCTCCGGACTAGGGACGTGACCTTAGTACAACCAGAGAGCAGACGTCTTTCATTATTTCTTTATGATCAATGGACAAATGGATTTGAACAAAATTCATTCGCATGAAGGAAGCCTGAAAGATGGGCCTGAGCAATTAGCTAGCCTGAGCTAGCTGAGAAACAACCAGCTTGAAGACACCCATAGGAAATCATGGGGGAAACGTAACAGCTCACATGGCAAGAAAAGTCCAATCACCTAACCTTAGAGATAATAAACCATGGGCTAGGGCTAAACGGTTGAAACTTAGTTGGTTTATTCCCGCTTCGAATTAAACCTGATATACCTTCGAATCAGTTTTACCAAGAGTCCATAATAATTTCCCATATATTATAGAAGAATTCTTCTTATAATTCTTCTTATAATATTCTTCTTATAATATAAGGGAATTATGGACTCTTGGTTTTACTCTAGAATTGAGAAATTTTCATCATAACTGTTAATCCTGCTAACAATTAATCATTAATCCGACCATTTTAACATGTGCAAAAATTGGGTTTCGTGTTGTGTTCGTCTGAGCTAACAAGAAAAAGATTTTAACTTAATCATTTAGCTTCCGGGAACCGCGTAACGGCGTTATCTAATTACCTACTGCTATACTCTTCATTTTCAAAATGTCAAGATTGAAAATGTAATTTCTATTTTTATGGATTCCATTCCCCTAGTCTCATTTGTTTTCCCCAAAAATCCTCGAAATAGGATTAAGGTATACGTTTTCAGATAAATGTCAAAACACAAATTTTCTGATATCGTAGACTTTGATACAACCATACAGTCGTCGAGTATTTCAATTGCTTACAAAGTCTCAAGAGTTTATAGAAACAAAATGAAATTGCACAACAAATTTTTATTTTTTTCTTTTCCTTCCTTACTTCTTCTCGAATCTGATAAAAAGTATTGACGTAGGCGGCACCGCCAAGCAGGCCTTCGAAAACGATCAAGGCAAACACTATCCAAATTGATGGAATGAAGAGTAGTATGGATTCAGCCAAGAACACAGCCAAGTTGGCAAACTAAAAATACAGTATCAAAAATGCACAAAATAGATGCACAATGCAAATGAATGTTAAATTACGTATTATTTTCTATTGTCTTTGTAAAACTTAAACTTTGTGAAAATTGGCTTTGCGGATTCAAAAGATATCAATCAATCAATCAATCTATCAAAATGTATCAATATATAATTTTTGTAGTTCAGTCTCTGAGCAGAAATCGGTGTTTTGAAGGGAACCGCCCAAACAGCTTGGACATGAGTAAAGATTTTGACTTTGCCGGAATTCTATGTCGTTGTGTCGTCGTACTGTCGTCTCAGTAGAGAAGCACGTTAACGACCAAGCCACACAGCCGTGGTGGAAACACAAAACATTAGTGGTTCAACGTCACAGCCAAGTTACAATAAAGTTAAACAAGTGTTAATATTGACCATTAATTAACACTAATCCAGAGGTTAAACATTATAATATTAACCTGGAGCAGGGGTAACAGAAAAAGTAAGGCAGTGGGTATCACCAAAACGTTGACTGAGGAACGTGATATCAAGACTCCGAGTTGGTAACATGTCTGATACCTTAACATAAATTAATCTCATTAAGGTAAAAAGTATTTTTGGATAAAATCTTAATTGCAAATTTGAAAATTTGCAAATTTGCAAATTTTTAAGATTTGATTTAAAATATTTAAAGTATTTGTAGTTTAGTTATCAAAAAATAATGGATAGTTACGTGAAACTGTTCTAAATTTTAAACTAAATTTGAAATTAATTAAATATTAAATTTGTTACCATCGATATTGATCACCCTTGGACAACCAGATTCCGCAAAAAATGATCAATTCTTGCTGAAAGGCAAAAAATAACTAAAATATTAGGAAATAAAAATAACAACTCCAATTATACTGAACTCAGCGTGAAATTCTAAGAACATGTGGTCGTCAAAAAGTTCCAATTTTCCGACTTTTCCAGAAGTTTTTGACACACGCCCTTGTTAACGTTCACGACTGAACTTTGTTCATAACGTCGGAGAAGATTTTTTCGAACAAATTTCCAAAACTCCCCCACGCCAACGCTTAATTATCTATTTTCGGGTATTTTACCGAAAATATTTTTGTAGACTAATTGAGTATGACGTTATAGACTGCAAATCATTATTATTGTCCTGTTTTGAACCTGAACGAATACATACTTTCCTGAAGAGATCTTTCAGACCATTTCCGATTTTGATCAGTTTTGCCACTTAAAGTTGAATTTTCGTACAAATACAGCCATGAATTTTCGATAGTCAAGTTGGCTTACGTTTTACTGCTTACTTACGACTTACTTTTTAACCCGGATCTGGGCCACTGAATTGGCTACTGATAAAATTGGCTACTGAATAATTATTTTTGATATTAATTAAATTATTTAGGGGGGTCACTTTGGTCAAAAATCGATAGTCCCGGATTTCGCTCATTTTCACACATAATATGTCCCCATATGTTCTTAAAAGCAAGACCAAATATTAGTAATCGAAATCAAACTGTGACAGAGTTATCCAGGTTCAAGGCTGTAAAACTTGAAAATTCCGGTGATGAGCCCTGCAAGGACAGGTGAAGATCAAACGCGATCGTGAACAGGGTTGAACAATACACCAAATTAAAGCCTTTACTAAGGTAATATTTTAGTGCAGACGCGGCTCAAGGCTAGCGATCCAGGCGTTCACAATGGATGCTTGAGTGCTGCACTGACCTAGCTTTGGAGGAACTGCCCAGTATATATTACTTTAACTCATTTTATCTTGCACAGACAGGATTTTGGACCCACAGTGGTTTTTTGCCATTTCTATTTTCACTGTATAAATCCACACAAAAGTTGCTCCTCATTCCATTAGCTATCGATTGATACCCAATTTGTCTATATTTGGAAAAATTTAAAAATTGGCATTTTTCACCTATAAAGATCAAAGGTGCCGCCACAACAGCCGTGTTCAATATTGACGCATTTGTTTTTGTAGCGGGGCTAGTAGTTTAACCTACGTACTAACACCGTTACCACGCCCAGACGTAGCGGACGCGGAGACCGTGGCACAGATGGATAACAGACCGACTACAGGAGACGGTCGGGACAGCCTCGCCAGACAATATACGCAGCAGGTAATCCGATCCTAAGGGCGAGATGACTCGCACTCTCACTCACTCAAGATTGAACTACCTACCTAGCAGGAGCTCAGTGAAACTCAGCCTAACTAAATACACTTTAATTAGAACGAAACAACAAGTTATAGTTAATAACAATACAATAATAATACTGGGATGATCCCTCAAACAAACACAAACAAACACACAATAGACACGGACTTACAGTTACTGGAGCTGACGGGGGTCAGCCAACGTACCAAGCTCTGGGGAGAGCTGAGGGAGGCACACAGTAATATTTACAGTAATGGGGGAGAATAGCAGATAAATAGCAAGCGCACACGTTGACAGAATAATACAGAAGTGAATAGGGGAGCGAGTGTATGGGTTGGACCCTCCCACGAGCGCCCCCTAGTGAGAATTTCCCCCAAATCACGTAGCTCCCAAAGTCACGAGGGGGGGAACCCACCCAATCCCACGCATACACGTTGGGGGAGCTACGTGACTTGCAAACGTGTCCCAGCCCACATGATGATGTTATGATAAGCCAAGCGGGTAGCTAGCCTAGCTACAACCGCCAGCAACGGAAAGGTTGACTATTCCAACCTTGATCCGTTACATCTCCCCAGGGCTCGCCATCCGAACTCCCGAGAGGATCACTGCACAAATGGCGAACTGGTACGTGAGCTGAACTCTCAACAAGTACATACAGTACAGAGCAATGATGCTACAAGTACAATGCAACTGCAAGTCATAAGCTCTAGTCTAAACCAAGAAGTGTAGAAAAAACACAAAAATAAGTGATTAAATACTACATAATACAGGTGAATAAGCATATACTAGGCACCATGAGATGCTAGCAACAATCAAAAATTAAAGCACAAAGTGACAAAATCACACGTACCGCTACATTAGGCTGCCAGGAGCTCAGGGATTTCTTGCCTGAACCCCTTCGTAAAATTTTTCAAATTTTTTGTCAATTTTTGTCTTAGTTTCGTTGGGGTTCCCCCCGTAGTTCTTCGCGTTCAGCGCACGAATTTTTTTCCAATTTTCTTAGGTCGGTAAAACCCCCCCTAGGGTCAAAAAATCGGAAAATTTTTTCTCTAGGGTTTGGCTGTTTGTATACGTGTATAACTGTGTACCTGGTTCTCCCCCACATTAGGCTCTAATACAGCACTTATTTTTGGGGTGAGTTAGTCTAAGGCTATTTTTGGGATTTGAGATAGGAATTTTTACCAAAATTCGTACCTAATTAACAAATAATTTTGTTGTGTTCAATTTTGTTTGTGTTGGTGATTTTGCTTGTCTAATCCCCTTCATTTTAGGTTAATTTTGGTAATTGTTTCTCTTTCAGGTCAAAAATAGTAATTTTGTACCACAATTTATATCAATTTGTTGTATTTTGTGTCACTGTTTATATACGTATACACTAGTATTTTTCTGGGGTACCTAAGAATACTTTTGGGTTGTACTAATTGTCATTTTCAAAAAGAACTTTTAGGAAAAGAAGAGAGTGCAACTCAAGATGGACACAAAGCGCGCAAGCTTACGCTTGAAAGAACGGGAACTACGTCACCAACCCTACTCGGTGACTGGACATCGTGGAGACTCCCACTTGGACTGTATGGGATGTCAGCCCTCCACGTCGAGAGCGAATTCTGGGTCGTTCGACGACCGGGAACCGGTGCAGAGGATGCGCCCCCGGTCCAGCTCTGCCACGACAGCGGATCTGAGAAGAAAAAAGAGTGGCTGGGCATCGGGGGCTGCTCGGAAAAGCAGTGCTGAGAGGCAGAGATACCAGGTCTCGCTGCCTCCGCTCCAACCAACGGGGTTTTCGGTGCTGACCAAGCGATGACGCTGGACATATCGCCCTGGGATGATTCGACCCGACGAAGCTTCGAGCCAAATCGTGTCACGGGAGCCGTGGGTGCCGCAGGTGTGGACGGGACCGCCGTTCCCATCAAAGTTTGGATGACGGACGGACCCATCATCACATTTCCAGTTGGGCGGGGTTCAGGAACCACAAAGGCGGACGGGTCCGGAGCCGGTTGGGTCACGGCCGTGAGTCCGATGTCGAAGTGACCAGGCCGTTTGCACAGTCCCTCATGCTCCCGCATGACCACGACCGGGTTGAGTCCCTGCAGTTCCGCCAACTGCATTACCTGCATGAGCTCCGACTTCTGCTCCTTTTCCAGGAACATCGGGCCCATAACCACAGAAAAGTTAGTGTCCCCGACACCCAAAGAGTTCAAGGTGTTAATGTATGGCAGGATCCCATGGGCCATAGCACCGCCGTCCCGTTTCCGATACAGGATGACCAGATCGGACCACCGCAAAGGAGGGCCCGAGCCATCCGTGGGAACCTCCCGATAAACCTCCCAGAACACCGGGTTACCCTGAGCCACCATCCGGAAAAAGTTCTCAGGATCATACCCAGGCATTTCGGGGTCCGCAGGGGGTCCCACCACGTAGATGTGGCGCTTAGGCTGATCAACGCCAATGGGTGAGTCTCGAAATAGGGCATTCAGAGTCAGAATTGATTCGGGCACCAGGATCTGGATATAGGGCTGAACCCTCGCAATGGAGACGTTGACGGACGACTGGACCCCCGATGACGGGTCCGTCGACGTGGCCAACTGGCTGATGATCACGGGTTGTTCCAACTTCCAGTGATAAAGGTCCGGAAGGTAGGTGGATGGGCCCGTTACACCACCAGGGCGTTCGCTGCAAGAGACCAGAAACCGTCTGGCCTCCTGATACGATACATGTGGAATGTCTCCGTGCTGGGTCAGGATCTCGTCCACTGCCTGAGGGGCCCCAGACGACGCCACGGACGAACCGGACGTCCGAGGAACCCTGATTCCTGATGCCAGCGAGGCTAGACGAGCCCGCTGTTCGTTCGTCATAGGTGGATGCCAACCGGATTGAAGGGCTGGGTTGGCCATCGTCAGCCTGGGTGCACAGGCCTCCAGAAGGGTCGGTTGAAATGTCCCCTGTTGACGTTGGGCGTCTTCGTCCGTGGGTGTCGGCTCGCGACGCCCGACCGATTCTGATGGCTGCTCTTCGTCCGCCGCGTATTCTTCGTCGGAAACCTGAATGACCTCCGGTTCTTCGGTTTCTTTGGCCAGTTTCTCAGCTTCCTGCTGACGAGCAGATGACCGCGTTTTGCGTGGGCTCGTGGTGACCGCAGTTTGGGCCGGCTGGGATGACCCAGCGGTCTGATAGGTTGGATGGTCCTCCACATAGCGGTGACCGCCAGAATAGGTCACCGGAGGCTTCTCCTTCTTCCTCGGATCACCAGTGCCTTCCTTGTAGTGGGTCAATGGTGGAAGCTTCTTCGGCAAGGGCGGTAACTTCGTCTCCTTTTCCCGTTTCTGGGCAGCCTTTCGTGCCTCCGCCAGTGATTCAGGTTCGTCGGCCTGCGTCTGCTCGTTCGGAGGGGTGGATGACCACCCAGACTCCTCGTCTGATGGTTGATCGTCCTTTCGCAGGAAACGATGGGCCTTATCAGGTGGAAGGTTCGTCGGAGTGTCATTTGGATCCGCGTGATGGTGGCGGTTTGCGACGATCGCATACCAGTTGAAGTCCAGACCCTCATCGCGTCGTCGTTTGGTCATGAACCTCAGATCGTAGAAGTTGGTCAGCAACTCCATCAGGGGCACCCAGGAAACCTCTCGTAGGGGGTGGGTAGCATTACCACCCTCCTCTTCGTGGACAGACAATGACCAAGCAAAGCTCCCTTTCAGGTACTTCACTGATCCCCGTTTGATAGTCAAGTTCCGTCGGCATTCCATCTGACGGTCATGGAGGATCTGCGAAGCCGCATACTTCCCAGGGGTGAACATTCTGGCCTGGGCAATTGGGCCAACACCCAGTTCGGCTTCCTTGTTGATCTTTGGCCATAGGCTGGGTGAAAAGGTGTATCGTGCACTGCTCAGGTAGATCACCTGGATCCACTCATCAGAGGGCAAGGCATTGGCGACCTTGACCAGGCAGGCATAGATGGCCAAGATGTCGGCGAGGGCATATGTTGCTTCCTCTACGGTGGGCCAGACCAAACACCCATGAAAGTCCAACGGTCGCAGACCTTTAGGAGATGGGACATCGCAATATTCACAGACCTTGCTCAGGGAGTGATGAGTGTTGACGTACGATTCCTTGGTCGTGTCGGTGATATTTTCCCAAGGGACCTCAGGAACCGTCGGGTCTTGTCGTCGTCTAGCCTGTATATAAGGTACAGACTGGGCGATGATCGCTCCAAGTTCGGCAGCATAGTTCTCCATGCCAGTGAGACCACAAAATTTGGCCAGACGTAGGAAGTCGGCCTGACCACCAGCAAATACCATATAGACCGGCTCTGGTGGATGAAGAATGATCTTCAGAGCATAGAGGACCGCATAGTAGTCCGACAGTGATGCCAGGATTTCGCTGACCATAATCATGAAAACCTTCGGATGTCGTGAAGGAACTGGACCAGCGATCTGAATGATGGTGATAGCGGCATCCTGTTTGTTGCCGAACTGAGTATACGAGCCGCCTTCAATATCCATGGCGATGACGCCAGTCGACTGATACGTTTCCAGAATGTCCGGAATCGCATCAAAGAGACCCTGGAGGGTTCTGATTAACCGTAAAGGTTGAAAATTGTCCGGCAAAGATAGATGGTCTTCGCTGAACTGAAAATCTTTCTCCGGGTTAGAAATCGCCTGAACGTCACAAATGGCTTCAGTAAGGCAGGCTTCTGGATGTTGGGTGTCGTATTCGTTCTCCCTGTTCTGTAGCACCAGCTTCAGATAGTGCTCGTAGGTCGCGATGCCAGAGAGGTGTTCCTTGGCTCTGTCTTGTAGATTACCAGGAACCGCCTCAATCTCCTCTCGTGATGGAATTTCGTAGCTGAGGGCGGTGGCCCTCTCCTGTGGTGTCATCAGGACCGTATGAGGATAGTTCGGCAGGACATGTTCGTGTCCTTCGAGGACCAGCGGGACGCTCTGAGCAACGTCGTCCATTCCTGCCGCTAACCGTGGCGATGATGCGTCGTACGCTCCTGCCACTTTCGCCAATGAGCCGTCGGTATCTTCGTTGACCTCCTCCAGGACCACGAGCTGACCGGCTTTCAATTGAGCATCGGCCACTTCACCCATGGAGGCCTTCTGCAGACTAGAATCGCTAGCCTGTGGTGGTTGGTCGGTGTCCAGGTCCACCACGACGGGTTCGGCCGATGACGGCCCCGCCTTTTGCTGTTTCGCTGCAGAACGTTTGCTTTGCTTTGATGGTTTTCGCGAGGGCTCATCAGTTTCCGTAGCAGATTGAGCTGACTGGGCACCACTAGAGTTCTTCCGAGAACCACCACGGTTCCTCTTCTTGGACTTGGATTTATTAGAAGTTGACCGAGATGACTCGGCAACTGAAGAAACAGTGTCCTGAGAAACTGTTGACTGGTCGTGGAGCTTCTGTAAGACCAGTTTCTTCTGGCTTTGGAGGAAAGCCAACTGTGCCTCAATGTCCTTGAGGGACAGATTTGATCCAATCCCTGGATTAAGGGGGGTAGTGTCTTGACTTGTTCCAGGCGCGGTCGTGGAACAAGTAGATGGTGGACTGCTCCTTCTGGCTAAAGCACAAGGCTTCTTCCCGTTGGGAGCCGAGGTCCGAGTGTCCGAATCTTCATCAGCGTCGCCACTGGCAGCAACTGCCGACCGCTTGGTTCCCTGGGACGTCGGACCGACAGGGTTCTGATGTTCGGGCTTGCCAGCTGGGATAGGGACCTGGCGTCCATGGTCTGTACGGTGGCCTGTCGTCGTGGCCGGGCAGTCCCGCGCTGCAGTCGCTGGGTCGTGGCCAACAGAGCTGAACTCTGTAGGCTCGCCAGAGACCTCAGGCAAAGACTGAGGATCCATCTGCCCGGGGTTAGATGAACCCACTGGGGACGGGGCTTCCGGTTGGCCTCCCAGACGTGATGACACGCTGGAACGACCCGTGCCCATCCGATTTTCGTCCGAGGCGACCACGGCACTGTACGAGTCCGAGTCCTGATATGGTGCGGGATCCAATTGTTCGAACAGTTCCGATAATGGGCTCGCTGACGATGCGGGCACCTGGAAAGTCTCAGACACACAAGGGGGTACAACTGGATGCTGTCCCATGGGGTGGTCAGATCCCAAGTCCTCGACCACGGATTTGGGCTCCTCTGGAGGGGGAAACTGCTCCAAATCCTCGGTGTCCGGCGCCTGGGCTTGGGCTGCACCCTCACCAACCATAGGATCGTGTCCGTCCTTCTTCTTTCTTCGAAACTGTAAATGCATGGTGACTTCTCCAGATATGCACAAAATACAGAAATAATTTGATCCAGATGGCGACTACTAGAATACTACCAGCTGAAACAAGAAGCAAAAAGGTGTAGGTTCAACATGCAACAAATAACCCAAATTTTGCGGTAAGGGACCACCCACCCAAGGAATAGGGAAAATTTTGTATTGAGATAAAAATTAAAGTAATTAGATTCTTAGGAAAAGTTTAAATTCGGGGATTAATTGGTAATTAAATAAAAAGAAATCTAAGAAAAATTGTTGAAAAGGTAATGGATCAAAACCCTCCCAACAATGAAAAATTAACCCCCACAAAAAGAAAAACTTGACCCAAAAAGTGCCAAAACATAAAAATTTTATCCCCCCAGTGATGTTATTGGTACGTTGGCGTGACCGGCCTACAGAGTGGGCGCCCAAGAGGGCCAGTGCACATACATACGATAACCTTTATGAATGTTATAAGGTAGCTAATCTCACAACAAACATACGTATATAACCAACATACATTCCCTACAAAACATCACCAGTATACAGTTCAAATCTCCCATGATGGTTTTAACCACAGCATGTTGATTTCCATCCTGACCAACCTGATGGTAGGATGACCTACCCTTCTTGGACCATACCAAGGCTTAATGTAACGGCTGGGTTGGAACTTTGACTGGCCGTTCATGATATGGCTTGATCTTCTCGATGTGAACCACATCCGGCTTGTCCTGTGTTCCAACTTTCTGGATTCGGAAGTTGACTTCCGACATCTTCTCCACTATCCGGTAAGGTCCTTCCCATTTTGGTCTCATCTTGGCACACATACCGGAAGGAGTTACTCCTGTAACTTTGCGCATCACCAGCATCCCGCGCTTATAGTGGACCTCCTTGACCTTCTTGTCGAAATTCTTCCTATTCTTCAGCGATGACGCTTCCAACGACTCACGAGCGGCCTTCCAAGCTCGCTCCAACCGGAACAGATGGGATTGTGAGTACGAATCATAATTCTCCACCACCTCATCATTTCTACCATCGAAGAAATGATCCAAAGGCAACCGGATGTCGTGTCCAGTCATCAGGAAATGAGGCGTGTCACCCACTGAACTATGAACTGAATTCCTATATGCGCAAAGCGCCCAGTTCACATAGTCATCCCAATCCGTTTGGTAGATATCCGCATACTTCATGAAGATGGTCCGGAGAGTCTTGTTCATTCTTTCCACCACTCCATTAGCCTGCGGATGGTAAGCCGTTGTCCGCTGAAGTTTAGATCCACTAAGCTCGGTCAGTTTCGTGAACAGCTTTGACATGAAATTTGGTCCACGGTCCGACAGCAAATGCACTGGAACTCCCCAACGAGCGACGAATCCGTTGAAATAGTAGTAGGCCGTCGTTTCTGCCTTCTCGTCGGGCATGGCAAAAGCCTCCGCATACCGTGTAAAATGGTCGATGACGACCAAAATACAGGTATTGCCTCGAAGGGTCCGGTTCTTCGTGCAATGCATCACATCCAGACTGACCAAATCCAGAGGTCTGTTGGCACGGACTTCATTTTGCAATCCAGCTTGAGGCCTGGCCGGGCCTTTATTGAACTTTGCACAGACCTTGCAAGTTCTGATGTAATCAGCGAGGTCCTGTGCCATGGTCGGCCAATAATACCGTGACACGAGGCTCGCGTAGCAAGCTTTGTGGCTGCGATGACCACCAACCATGAAGCTCGTGTGTACTTCTTCCATGATCACCTCGCGGTAATCGTAAGGCACGGCGATCGATTTGAATGCGTCACCTCTTCTTCGACCTCTCTCGTCCACGTGCCAAACAAACAGGAGCCCGTCCTGTATGAAGAAGTACGGCCGGAGTTTCTGCAGCAGAGCAGCATCCTGGTCATCATCCGGCAGGAATTTCCGTTCAATCAAGTCCACCATGGGCTTGAATTCCGGATCCTTGCGCAGCGCGCGTTTCCACTCGGCGGAGGTGAGCACGTCATCACCAATGGCACAGATTTCCGGCGGGTACATGACTTCCGTCCCATCCATTTCCATTTCCGTTGGACGGTCATAGCCTGGAAGACGTGACAAAGCGTCCGGAACGACATTGTCACGGCCTGGTCGATAATCCACTATGAAATCGAACTCCTGCAGGCGCAAGGCAAATCTTGCCTGTCTTCCAGCTCCCAGCACTGATCTGTTGTTAAGGAGGTCCTTAACTGCCATATGATCCGTTCTGATGATGAAGGCTCTTGTCGTCAGATAGTGGCGAAACTTCTGACATGCCCAAACCACTCCTGCTCCTTCGAGATCTGTGGCCGAATAATTCCTCTCGTACACCGTGAGTGTACGACTGGCATACGCCACTGGACGTGTCTTTACCGTCCATGCCTCGCCCGGTTTCTTCGGACTGCGAGGAATCGACACGGGCTGTTCGAGGACCGCTCCCAAGCCATGATGGCTCGCATCCACCGACAAAATGAAAATCTTGTCGAAATCCGGATAAGCCAACACCGGAGCTTCGGTCAGAACTTTCTTCAACGCGTCGAACGCCCGTTGTCTAGCTTCGGTCCACTCGAAGACGGCATCCTTTTTGAGCAGTTCAATGAGCGGTGCTGCCACCTTGGCATAGTTGGGCACAAACCTCCGATAGTATCCAGACATTCCGAGGAACGCCTTGACGCCACGGCAATCAACAGGATTAGGTAGCTTGGCCACTGCAGCTACCTTGTCAGGATCTACCTCGTAGCCCTCCTGACTGATCAGATGCCCTAAGAAAGGGACTTTCTTGCGGATGAAGACACATTTCTTCAGTTTGATCCGTAGTCCATTATCACGCAACTTCTGGAAGACGACCTTGAGCATTTTCAGATGCTCACTGAAGGATTGTGATGGAATCAGGACATCATCAATGTAGACAGGCAATCCGGTCAAAACCTTTTCCATGATCCTCTGGAAGGTGGCTGGCGCATTGCACAGCCCAAAAGGCATGACGTTCATGTGGAACAGTCCCATGTGAGACACGAACGCTGTCTTCTCCCGATGCTCAGGGTATACCTCGACCTGCCAATAACCAGCTGCTAAATCTATCGTTGAGAAGATTGCACTACCCTTGAGCTGGTCCATGATCTCATCAATTTTTGGCAGTGGGTAGTTGTCCTTCTTGGTGATCTTATTCAGCCTGCGGTAGTCAATGACCAATCTGGTTGAACCATCTTTCTTTCCAACCAGAATGCAGGGAAAAGACCACGGACTTGTCGAGGGTTCGCATACCCCTTCCTTGAGCATGGAGTTTATGTGCTTCTCGACCTCAGCCTTCTGCTTCGGATTCATACGATAGGCACGGCTCTTCAGAGGTCCATCCTTGCCTGTATCAATCAGATGCTGATCTATTTTGGTCCGACCAGGATTACCTGGCCGGGCCACTACGTCGTAGTATTCCAAGAGCATCTTCTTGAACTCCACTTTGATGTCGTCCGAGCAATCCATCTTATCAAAATCTACATTGGCCTCAATATCCTCCAGTTTTTCCTGCTCTGTAGGTTCAGGACGTGGCTCCCGATCCTCAGCAGAGTAGAAATGTCCACCAGTGGTCGTCTCTGAAGGCATTTCCCGATCCTTATCCGCATCAGGATCAGTTGACTTATGGATCTCGGTTCTATGTTTGGGTTCCTGGACCGCATAAGTTACTGGCGATTTGGGCCGCTGAACCACGACTGCGTCAGCTTGTTCCGTAGATGGTTGTAGTGGTAAATCCAATGGATAGAACCCTGGAAACATCCTGTGTAACTTGCTTACACTTTCACCAACCTGTTCCGCCCATAGCGAATAGGTGGCCGGATGACCGAACCATCTATTGAGATTGTAATGGATGGTCTGCAAATCGACCCCTGCCTCCATTACGTAGGATGTTGGCCGTTCCGCCTCACGAACCTGGACTGCTGGACAGGCCTCTCCCATTACCATTCCTTTAGGGAGGTCAACAATTTGGTCCCCTCCATTGTAGACACGAATGTAGGTGACCTTTGGCGTCACAGTCAGGACACCAGCCTGAGGAAACACTCCATATGTTTCAATAGCCTCCGGGTTCGCTTCAAACAGCATGAACTGGCTCTTCGGTACGGCTAGGCCTCCTGCCATCGTAGCCTTTACCGGAACATCCTTTTCTCGACCAGGGAGCACTCTGACCCTTTCCCTGATACACAAGTTGACCGCTGCAGCCATTGGGATATTGTACACCACCGATATCCCCTGCAGTTCAGCTGAATTCAGAAAGAGCACTCTTCCATAGTAGCTGGACATGAAACCACCACCAGGATGAATGCTATAGCCCATATCATACAGGAAGTCATACCCTATCAGCATTTCCTGTTGTAACTCCGGAACCACATAAAACCTGTAAGTTGTACTTTCTGCCATCTGTCCTTGCGTTTGACAAAACCGTATCGTTAGTTTGCATTGACCAAGGATCGTCAATTTATTTCCCTCTCCGGCTGCCGAAATGCTAGGCATCTCCGCTGCTGTCATAGGCGTCAATGCGTGATGCTTGACCCTGTCATAGAACTCCTTTGAGATCAATGAGACAGAAGCGCCGGTGTCCACCAGACCCAGGGCAGTGACTTCATTAATCCGGAAAAGGACATATGGCGAGTGACGTAGCGAGATGGAAGCCACTGAATTCGCAAAATAGACCGCCTCGCCGTTCATGACCTGTCGAACAGCTTCACGGATGTCCTTTTTGGTCGATCCGTCATGGTCATCCTCGTCTTCGGGATGACCCGAAGTCGAGGGATAAACCATGTCGTCATCAGGTTCGGTGGCTTTGGACACCTTTTCGACCACGTTAGCGGTGTCCTCCTGACGGAATTTCTTCATGAAGGCACTCAGAACCTCCTCGAAATCCTCCATGTTGTCAATGACCGTCTTCGCTGCTGCCTTCGTTTTGGGGGACTGCCGTTGAACGGCACCCTCCATTTTCCCCAGTTTATCCTCCTCTTGACTCCAGGCGTCCTGTGCTTTGGTCAGTCGAGTCCAGTATGCCTCCAACATGTCCGCGTCTACCTTGGACAAATCCAACGGATCAAACCTATTGAACGTCGGAATATCATCCTGACCTTTGGTGGAGGTCCGGTTCGCGGCTTTACGTGGAGTGTGCCAGGTATCACCGGCTGACCGCTGGAGCTTCAATTTCGGAATGGGTGGAGTTTCCCGGTTCGCGTTCTCGGTCTTTTTGGCAGTAGCAGACGTCGATGACGACGTAGGCTGATCGCGAGGGCCGTCCCCGGGGCTCGTGCTAGAAACCCGAGTTGAACTCGAGTTCGAAGCACGAGCATCCGGTGAACTGGGTTCCGGATTGCAATCCTTTGATGCAGCCTCCTGAAGAGACAAGCCGTCCTTGACCGTGACAGCTTGTGTTGCCACCGAATTCATGGGTGACTGTTCCGAATCTGATTCCTGACAAACAGACCCATCCTGTGACTGAGCTTTGCCCTTCTTCTTCTTGCCATTTTTGTTGGGCTTCTTGGGCTTTTTCGGCTTTTTCGGTCCCCGAGGTTCCTGAGATTGCCCAGAATCCGGATGTTCCTGGGGTCTCAGGGGCTCCTGGTCTTGCCTCTGAGGCAAGTGAAGTCTTCTGGGGAAGACCCCGACCGAATGGCGATCCTGCTTCCGTCCATTGTGCAATACACAAGCCATATGGAAGCACTTAGCTTCTGGATATCCTTCAATGCATTTCCAACGTGGGGTATGCAATTCCTCATCGGAAAGCGTCCCAATATGCTGATATCGTAACATATTGACATGACCTGAGTGACGGAACTGGCTGACTGGTCGGACCCATTGGCCGACCTGGGATCCCTGTGATCCACGGTTCGGGAAATCGTGACCCCTGTGGTCAGGTGGCCTCCTAATCATGCTAACATGACCGGCCTGCGGTTTTTTGGCGGGGGTCCGCTCCCCCATCATTCGTTTCCCGAATTGCCACCAGTTCGTTGACCAGTATTGCTTCCACCACCACCACCTCTTCTCCTGAACCCACCACCGCCGCGACCTGATGACAGGAAGCGACCCGAACCACGCGTTGCACCACCACCGCCGGACGGGCGTTTCACTTCAAATTGACCAGTGCCATCGTCCTTCTGCTTCAGCAAGCATCCGAAGAACCTGCTGTTGACCATTCTGAGCCAAAGTGGGTCGTCACCCCAGAAGGTGATGTTCTTATTATACACCGGACAATGTGCCCACCTGTGACCAGGTTCCGCGCAGTAGGTACAACGATTGGACCTATCCTGACTAGAAGATGCCTTTCCTGAGTTTCCAGTGTTCGCCTGTTGCTCCACCAGAAAACAGACTTCCTCCGGGTCCAAGTCTTGCATGTTCGGATCGTCCAATATCTCACAGGCTGCGACCACTTCGTCGTCCCAGGATTGTTGACCTGTTGCCATTGCCTGGCCTTGGACGATCGAGTTCCTGATGTCCTGAAGCTCACGTTTGAGTTCGCGTACGTACGCTGGACATTCCTGCTGATCAGTGGGCTGAACCCTCTCACCATCACCAACGCTACAGATGGTCTCCATTGGCTTTGATTGAGTGTCACCGTCCTCGACCGCTTCCAAAATACGCACGGCTCGCATGAAGATATCATTCGGCCTGCGATGGTCCCAATTCTCGGCATCAGCGAACAAACTGGCCACTTTCGCTCGCAATGCCGCTTTGAGTCCTCTAGAGGCCCGCTCTACGACCTTTAGCTCTCGTTCCTTCAGCTCGGCCGTCGGAAAGGCTTTGCAGGCGAGGGACCTCAGCTCGTTGAGATAATCCAGGCTCGATTCCGATGCGAGTTGTTTCCGTTCGAAGAATTCCCGAGCATATTTGTCGGCCGATTTGGTGACCGGCTCATACAGCTGATGAAGAATGGACACCAACTCCTCGTAGGTTCCCATGGTCTGACCTTCCAAGTCTTGCTTGACCACATCATCAAGCAGATACCACAACAATGGCCGTTTGAGGTCAAGCTCGGCTCCACTTGCTTCCCAGGTTGACTCAAACATCTTTAGCCATGTTGACAATTTGATGGCTCCTTTGCGACCCTTGAACTTGGAGATCGACTTGAACCACTTGGTGTAGTCATTCAACATCTGCACTTGTTGAGGCGTCATTCTGACCATGTTGACCGACCCACCAGACGATGGTCGTCGCGGTGGGATGACAGTCGGACGAACCGGCTGTTCCTGTGATGGCTGATGACTGGTTGATGGTTCCATTGGTCCCAAATGATCAGCTGGACTGGTTTCCGGAATTGACGACATCAAAGTCCGACCACCAGCATGAACCCGATGACCGGTCCGTCCACCACGAACCGATGGTCGCAAGATATTTGGTCTTCTGGTCACCGGTGATGAGGTTTGTGATGGGGTTGACCAAAGGTCCGGTCGCAAAATCTGGTTATTCACGACGGTCGTGTTCAATGTGATCACGACTGCTCCCTCAGGGCGTTGGGCTGGGCCCATCTGTCCCCTGGCTGTCGTTTGTGAGGGCTGAGGCACCACAACTTGCTGTTCCATTCCTTGGTTCACTGCTACAGGGGTGATGACACCCGCGGAGCTCCGTGATGGACTGGGCTGATGAGACGGTGAAGCCAAAGCCTGGGTCCCAACATCAAATGACGGGTCCCAGGACAGCCTATGCTGTGCTCCCGAGTCCATGGCCCAATTATTTAGTGCCGCCGTTCCAAGTGAGAACTCGCGTTCCAGATCAATTCCAAGATTCTGGTACACTGAATTGACCAGGTCGTCCAAAGGTGGCAATCCAGGCATCGCCGCAGCTCCCAGGGCCGTCATATCATCATCAGATTCTTGTAGAGCCTGCCCACGGTCCGGGGACGAACCCAGGTCCATGCGCTCCTCAAGACCGATGACGGTCTGGTCCCCGGGACTCGACTCAGAACTCTGAGGAGAGTCCCTCTGATCAAATCCAAGTTCTTTCCAGCTCAATGTCCTATTCAGTTCATCATTGAAATTCCGTGTCTGAGCAGTTAGACCATCAGAATGGTTGTCATCCAAAGAAACCAGGCTTGATGCTGCTGTCACAAATGCCGAGTCCGATGACGGACCTACTCCTGATGCTTCCGGCTCAGATAATGTGGTCATAGAACTGGAGATTCCTGGATCCAGAGTAGGGTTACTGCTTTTCTGTGCAGTCCCCGATGCCCAGCCACTCTTTTTTCTTCGCAGATCTGCTGTCGTGGCAGAACTGGACCGGGGGCGCATCCTCTGCACCGGTTCCCGGTCGTCGAACGACCCAGAATTCGCTCTCGACGTGGAGGGCTGACATCCCATGCAGTCCAAGTGGGAGTCTCCACGATGTCCAGTCACCGAGTAGGGTTGGTGACGTAGTTCCCGTTCTTTCAAGCGTAAGCTTGCGCGCTTTTGATCCATATTGAGTTGCACTCTCTTCTTTTTCTAAAAGTTCTTTTCGAAAATGACAATTAGTACAACTCAAAAATATTCTTAGGTACCCCAGAAAAATACTAGTGTATACGTATATAAACAGTGACACAAAATACAATAAACTGATATAAATTGTGGTACAAAATTACTATTTTTGACCTGAAAGAGAAACAATTACCAAAATTAACCTAAAATGAAGGGGATTAGACAAGCAAAATCACCAACACAAACAAAATTGAACACAACAAAATTATTTGTTAATTAGGTACGAATTTTGGTAAAAATTCCTAACTCAAATCCCAAAAATAGCCTTAAACTAACTCACCCCAAAAATAAATGCTGTATTAGAGCCTAATGTGGGGGAGAACCAGGTACACAGTTATACACGTATACAAACAGCCAGACCCTAGAGAAAAAATTTTTCCGATTTTTTGACCCTAGGGGGGAATTTACCGACCTAAGAAAATTGGAAAAAATCGTGCGCTGAACGCGAAGAACTACGGGGGGAACCCCAACGAAACTCAGACAAAAAGAAATAAAAAATTTGACAAAATTTTACGAAGGGGTTCAGGCAAGAAATCCCTGAGCTCCTGGCAGCCTAATGTAGCGGGGGTAGTAGTTTAACCTACGTACTAACACCGTTACCACGCCCAGACGTAGCGGACGCGGAGACCGTGGCACAGATGGATAACAGACCGACTACAGGAGACGGTCGGGACAGCCTCGCCAGACAATATACGCAGCAGGTAATCCGATCCTAAGGGCGAGATGACTCGCACTCTCGCTCACTCAAGATTTAACTACCTACCTAGCAGGAGCTCAGTGAAACTCAGCCTAACTAAATACACTTTAATAAGAACGAAACAACAAGTTATAGTTAATAACAATACAATAATAATACTGGGATGATCCCTCAAACAAGCACAAACAAACACACAATAGACACGGACTTACAGTTACTGGAGCTGACGGGGGTCAGCCAACGTACCAAGCTCTGGGGAGAGCTGAGGGAGGCACACAGTAATATTTACAGTAATGGGGGAGAATAGCAGATAAATAGCAAGCGCACACGTTGACAGAATAATACAGAAGTGAATAGGGGAGCGAGTGTATGGGTTGGACCCTCCCACGAGCGCCCCCTAGTGAGAATTTCCCCCAAATCACGTAGCTCCCAAAGTCACGAGGGGGGGAACCCACCCAATCCCACGCATACACGTTGGGGGAGCTACGTGACTTGCAAACGTGTCCCAGCCCACATGATGATGTTATGATAAGCCAAGCGGGTAGCTAGCCTAGCTACAACCGCCAGCAACGGAAAGGTTGACCATTCCAACCTTGATCCGTTACATTTTGGCCACATTATGTGACAGACATGGATGTATTAATCTGCCAAGTTTGGTGATTTTTTGTCACATAGTGGGTGAGAAATTATCAAAAGAATGTGAAAATTATGAAAAATGTCCATTTTTACCAAAATTTGCTGTTTTTGTGGTAAGTTTTTTGAGCATACTATAAGGTGATAGAAACTTGCGAATACTTTCATAAGACGTGTTTTTATGTATAGAGTGCAGCTATCTATTGGCCATTTCTGTAGCTTTTGCCAATCGTTCAGGACAAGCAAAAGAGTACTGTAGGTCCTGTTTTTCATAGTCGAAAAACGCTCGATTTTCCAAAATTCTGACTCTAAAATTCACCAAACATCCGCCACTCAGCAGAATTGCACCAAACTAGATAGCTGAACTCTACAACATGTCCTTGACATATATACGTGGAAAGTTTCAGCGCTGTATCTTTCATACAGCGAAACATTTTTCTGCCACAAACTTTTTAACCTAACTTTTTCATTTTCCTATGAAAATGTCAAGGTCACCTTTGAAAGGCTCTACAGAACGACAGAAGCAATATTACGCAAAACGCACTTGTCTTGTTTTGAGGACCCATGGCTATGGGGACTACAAAATATGTGAAAATGAGCAAAACCGGAGATGGTCGAAAATCCATGAAAAACTGACCCCCCTTAATTAATTAATTCTTTGCTAAAGCTAATTCCAACCACAGCCGCGTGTTCGATCACAAGAATTCCGTCTTTTAGATTTTCTCCTTTTTGCCATTTCTATTTCCATCTGTATAAATCCACACAAATATATGTATCTACAGAAGGAACTCAGTTTCCCTCAATCTCAGAAATTAAGTTAACAAACTTTTCCATTCTTTTCAATTTCTTGAACCATTTCCTCTTCTGCTAATTAGAGCACACTCTTACCAGTCCTTGATTAATTAGATATTCAGCCAAATAGACAAAGCCAAGCGGAACCATGAAACGAAGGAGTGGCTGAAAATTAAGGGGAAAACAAATATGAAGTTCCGGTTTTCTTTAATTATTTTTTCACATTTTTTCATCTAATTTAATTTTCTAAATTCTATTGGCACCCTTCCTAATAGGCAGCCGTGTGGTAGAGTATGCTAATTCGGAAATTTTCTTCTCCATGTTTATGCAGAACTCTACCCAACAAATATAAACGTCGGTTTACCGTAGCTTTAATCCATAAACTGAGTGTTGGGGTTACTAAAGGCTAGAAAACTTCAGCAATCGTATTTTGAGGAAAACGTACCAAAATTAGCTGAAATTTGGTTTTCAAAGTGAGACTCTGCACCGACAGTTTCTTCGCTGAAACAACAATTATGTTTAAAATAAAATTACAAAAAATAAATGTGTGAACATCAGAGTATCAAGCTATTTCGTTCTCAAACAAAATTTTGTGATTTATATATTTGGGAAATTAACGTAATTAATGAAATAATTAATTAGTATTGCTAATTAACTAACTTGCATCACTGTCACTGAGATCATCAGGTTTGGGTACTAACCAAGATCTTGGATGAAAGGAGGGTCTGTAAACGGTGTCGGGCATAACCATAACGAACCAAAAGCTGCAATAAAGTTACGCATTGCAAATGTTTCCTAATTTCAACTTTCTGAGAATTCAGAAAGAAGAAATTGTTTTTAAAATTAATTTTTTAGAGAAATTTCATGTTTCTCTTACGATCTCAATTTCTCTTACGATAAGCAGAATTTCTTAATGCTGTTAATTAATTTTAAATTCGAAGCAATTTGATATGACCGAATCCTGATCACATATAACTCGTTGTACTCAAGTCAACGAAACGAACGCATCATATACTATATATATATATATATATATATATATATATATATATATATATATATATATATATATATATATATATATATATATATATATATATATATATATATATATTAGGGATCGACCGGAATTCCGGTTCCGGTTCCGGTTCCGGTACTTTTTGGTTCCGGTTCCGGTTCCGGTTTTTGAAAACGTACCGGAACCGGAACCAATTTTAGCCTATTATCAAAAGTAAAATTTTATTAAAATTTTCAGAAATTGTGTAAAATTTCTTTTAACGTTTTGAAAAAATCGCGAATCTCTTGTAAGCAGAATATTGTTTTCTCAAAAATTTTTGCCTGCGGCGCTATTGCATTATATACTCAACTTGGAATGTTTAGATTTATTAATAATTATCTAGTACCTTATCGTTAATTTATTATTATGAATATTAATTACGTATATGATCAAAATATTACGCACTTAAATATAATTTAGAAATTCAAAATAGAGCACAAGCCCGCCGATTTGATTGCTATTAGCTTTTTGATAGATACTTTAAAATTATTAATTTTGCTAAATTGGAATATATTGAAGCCTTGGCGTAAACCTATGCTATTTCAAAGATTAGTGCACTGTTGCATAATTAGATGTCAGTTTTAGCTCAACTGTTGTTTAAGGTGCTGGTTCGGGTATTTGCAGCAAATTTTGAAAGACTGTAATTTGCTCAATGTTTGGAATTCAACAATAATTTTTATATCATTTTAAAGCTTAGAATGTGCTTGTTACAACTAGGTACAGTATAGCTGTCTCATTTCAACTCTTCTGCTTGAACAACATGATATTTGAACAACGACTTACAGTTACAATAACATGAAAACAATTTTTGAACATGGATTTCTCGAAGTGTGGGAAAGTTAACGAAAAGCGACCAGTTCAGATTTCAAAAGAAACGTCTTCCCGAGGGCTATTTTTTCTGAAATTGTTTAACGAGCAAAGAAGCTCAAGATTTTGAGAAAAACGTAAATTTTGTCCGATTTTCGTCAAAATTTTCAAGTTTGGACGCTTATTTCTCTCGAACTGAAAGTCAAAATGCAAAACCATGAAAAATAGCCCTTGTCTCAAAATTGTCTCAAAAATACGTGTGTAAAGCCGTTTTTTAATTGATTGCATGAGCTGAGAGAAATCCGTGTTCAAAACAATCTAGTTGCTATTTTCAAAATTTCACATTTTCGCTGCTGTGCGCCGGCAGAGATACCGCGGAGAGCTCTCCTTTGAGCGTAAGATGTCCTTTAGGACCACAAATATGGACAATACTATTATATAGTATGTGTACATATCTCTAAAATAACTACGCTTTGAACGATATCACTAGTCACTACACAATTTCGAATTTGCTGAATTTAATAAACACTAAAGATTGCCATTACTTTACGGATAATATTAATCTGAGAATTATTGGTAAGTAAGAAGTATGAAGTATTAGTACTCATAATGTCAATAATAGCGGCAATGAATTTACCAAACACTGAAGATTGCAGGAACAACAAGCTGAATTAGAATTGCATTTCTGGGTGATATCCCGGCTTGCCTGATCCCGGCATAGGCTAAAGCTCCGACAAGGCCCGCTCCACCTAAAGTAAGCTGAAGCTTGAAGATGGATTCTAAATTTTATAAAAAGTTAATTAAAAATTAAAAAACATGGTATACACATTTGTGTCTGCTAAGTTATTCTATTGAGGAAATATATTACGAATTGTATTCTTGTATAGTAACTGTATTATTATTATTATTATTATTATTATTATATCAAAATATTAGTATTTAATAGGTAGTATTCAGTATTCATTAGTATTCAATAATTTAATTTAATTTGGTAATATTTAAGAGTATTTAATACCTGTTCCAGAAGACCAGGTGGATATGGAATTTCTGCAAATAAAATACACAATATTGTTTCGGAAATTTACTAAATAATATGAAAGAATTAAGAAATCAGAATTTAGAACATCAAAAATCATCGTACGTCTGTTCTACTTTGCCAACACTAACCACTTTATTTTGACTTCATCCAGTCTTCTTATTTCCTGTTTTTGTTTGACTTAATCAATTTTGCATCTATATATGCTATTAACTATGCATTAAATATCTTCAGCACGTGACAATTTTAATCACAATTAAAACAACAATTGCCAAGGTAATTAGCATCAGATGACCTGAGTTTAATGTAAAGAAAATAATTTGAGACACGGAAAACTCGACGATCGAATGCAAGTAATTTTTGTTAACTTTTGAAATCTTTTAAATCAAGATATCTAAATTATTTCTGCTTATCCAAGTTAACCTGGGTTTACCGTTGATGAAGTTGATACAAAGAACGTACCTGTTAAAATGCGATGCGAAACTGAGAAAAGTGATTTCGCCAAGACCCGAGCTGATGCTAGCGCAGACAACTCCTGGAACCAAAATGTTAGAAAAGTTTTTGAAATGTTATTTTACCATTAGATCCAACTGTTTCGCTAACTTCATTCAAAATGTGACGTTTTTGCCAAACTTTTTCATCAAAGCTTTCTAAGACAGCTAATGATTCCATGTACTATTCTTGTAATAAGGGTTGTGTGAAAGAACTGCGACAATTAGCCAATGTCCAGCTAGAGCTGTACTCTTACTTGATCTTCTGCTGCTCGCTATTATTAACCGTATCAGATTTTGCTTAGCACGCAGATCGTGTTAACAGCACAGATTAGTTAACAAATGCCCTCAATGAACACGATATTGACCTTAATGAGTACTGAGATTTTTGACACTCATTCCACAAATAAACATCCTCATTAAAGGCTGGCTTCATTTCCTCCCACGGAAAAAATTTGTCTCTCAAGGTCTATGATTTCTTTTTTGAGGTCATACTTAACTATTTTCTGACTTCCAAATTCTAATTCTAAATTCTAATTTCGCGTCAACTTCAACTTTTATCCTACGCATCAATCCACCTCAATCAGTGTTTAGCTTAGGTGACACTGAAAATTGTGTCAGATTCTATATAGCAACATTTTCCTGAGATCTTGTTGTGTAAATGTTTTAATAATTAATGTATCACGATAATCCCAATTCTGAGCGTGTTTTTCACCAATCTGTCGTCAAGACTTACGCAATTTAGGTTAAACCTGCTTAATTACAGTCAAGGGGAGGGGTGTTGACATTCAAATCATGTTAGATGTCCGCATTTAGAAAGCAAATTTTTGAATAACTCGCAGTTCAGTGTTTCGTAGGAAAGTAAGTTGGTACCAATGAAGCCTATTACATCCACTTTACATTTATTGTAGCAGCTTTAAGTCTTAACTGTTGCCGGTTTCTTTGTGCGCTCAGCTGCATTACAAATCCACTCATTAAGTGGATCGGTTAAAGTTAGCAACAAAGACTGCTTAAGGTTCGAAGGAAAACTGTTATCTTTCATAATTAACTGTACATGAGACAAAAATAGTACTGTTATGTACCGACTAACTACGTGCAAGACGGAAACTTTAAGTTAAGTTTTCGTTGACGGTGTGCACTATATTTCATCAACTGCTTAAAATAATCAAATTGTTTGAAAATTGTGATTTCAAACAAGGTCTCTCTGCTAAATTTGGGATTCGAATTCGTTCGATACAAATTGCAAGCTAAGTTCTGTTTCCAATTTTTAAAGCTACGGAAAATACACAAACAATTAATTATTTTCAACTCATTTTATTCAATTATCGAGGTGAAAATCGGACACAGCTATCCTCAAAATATTACGTTTCCCAATGTCAAGTTTTGTTTATTTCCAACTTTTCTTTATAATTTATCATTTAGCGGGTTCGGCTTCATTTTAAATTATTAAAAGGTTGGTAACAACGAAATGTACTTATCCATCAACTCCCACATTTAATCTTGCAGTTGTTTTCATGGTTTACAGTTTAAACTCTGTACATTACTGTTTGCAGTTAGAGACTTCGAGCTCTTTTAAAAGCAGTTTAGTTTTGTTAGATTATCCGAAGTTTCAACGTTTTAGATATGGAGGCTTGTGGAATTCAAGCTCTTTTCTGATTTCGTTAGAATCACAATTAGAAATATGAGAATTACAGTGTGGGGAGAAAGGACACCCACTCCCACTTTTCTAATTATTATGTCATCGTTTACTTCGGGATCTGAGAGTGAACTTGCGGCTGCTCTAACCTAACTGCCCAAATGCTCCAAAGGAAAAACTAAAGACAATTAAAGGGTTATTGACACCGCTAAGAATAAATTATAGTATTGATTGACTCCAAATTTATTCGGAATTCAAATGTTGGATTTTGTGAAAACAGAACTTCTGGCACTTTAAAAAATCCGCACTGTATTTCTCTTTGTATATAACTTTGAATCAACTGTAATAGTTATGAAGGCGGAGCTCCCTATTTATAGTAAATAGGGGACCTGACTTAAACAACTTCCTTTCTGACCTAATCTTAGGAGAAATTATATGAATGTTTCAATTAATCCAAAACTTACGCCATCTAATTTAGAGGAACTCTAGAAAATGGTGGGTAGTGTGCTACGCAAAAAACTAATCTGACTCGGCGGTGTGAAAAGCAATTTCTTTTGCCATTCATTTAATTTTGTTAACTCACTTGCCATTATTTGAGTCAGCCCGCCTTGCCTACTTAAACTAGAAGTTTTTCTGAATCCGACATATATTCTCGGAGTAGAAGACTTTTTAGGAGCGATTTTTAGTTGAGGTAAGGGGAGGTAAAGTTTTGCTTAGGGATGTTGATGTTATGACTTTGTAGAATTAGTTGATCGACAAAAATATAGTAAGTATTTTGTAGTACACACTGTCTGCGCTGATTTGCGCTGTAAAAAGGTTAAAGTATGATGGATTTAAGGAATTCTTTAATTTGGACTATTTTGGCAGATTTTACTCCCTCCAAAGGTTACTACCACTCTCCAAATTTGCTTGCACACATGGTGTAAATCACAGTTAACTTTAATTTAAAATCTAAACGCTAATTTAGCAGTTTTACGACACACCGCCTCTACTGCAGTAGTTATACACTGACAGTCAAACCAGACAACTTAAACATTTTGTTGTGTTAAATTTGTTTTGTTTTGATTGCTTTGATAAGTTTTGTTATAGTATTTTGTTTCGATTGTTTTATTTTGTTTTGTTATAACTTATAACTTAACTTGACTTGACTATAACTTAACTTATATATAACGTTAGGCAACTTATATATAATCTTATCTCGATTACCCCCCCACCACTCAACATCCTTAAAACTTGACCAAATGAGCTAAAATTTGGTATGGGTATGTTTTCGACCACGCTGAGTTCAAATATCGCTTAATTTTTCGATTTCGCGAAATTCGATTTTTTCGATTTCTAAGGGGGGACCAAGAGAAATCGAAAATTTTTTGTCTTCGATTTTGCTGAAATGATGTAAATAGGGTTTTTGGGGTCGTAGAACACGAATCTGAAGTCCGTTTTTCGATTCAGCTTTTCGTTAGCTCAGTATAAGCTAAAGAATTAAGCTTAAAATGTAAGCTTTTACTGAGCTAACGAAAAACTGAATCGAAAAACGGACTTCAGATTCGTGTTCTACGACCCCCGAAAACCCCTATATACATCTTTTCAGCAAAATCGAAGACAAAAAATTTTTCGGTTTCCCTTGGTCCCTTAGAAATCGAAAAAAATCGAATTTTGCGAAATCGAAAAATTTCGCGATATTTGAACTCAGCGTGGTCGAAAACATACCCATACCGAATTTTAGCTCATTTGGTCAAGTTTTAAGGATTTTGAGTGGTGGGGGAGGGGGGGTAATCGAGATAAGACCCACGTTAGGCTCGGCTACACTGTCGCTTAAAAGTTGCTTCACGTGAACCCATATATGTACTGTGTCTGTCAATAAGCTAAAGAAAGTTTACATGGACTGGAGATTTTGGTCCTGAATTTTCTAGAAATTAGAGCAATCTATACGCCAGAGATGAAGGTTAACTTGTCGATGGTGCTAGCCACTAGTGATGTGGATCGGATCGGCAAAATCGATCGGAGGTCGGATCGGATCGGATCGGATCGGATCGGTAGACCTGCTGGATCGGTCTGGATCGGATCGCTTGAATCAGGCGGATCGGCGATCCGACCTGATACCCAATATCACATAAAATTAAACCGTACCCAACGCATTTTTGTGACTGAACTTGACTTCGATCACCGCACTGTTTGGTGCTTATACGTTGTTAGTCTAATATTTTCCTTCTAGCAACCAAACTTGTTTTTGGTTTTGAGTCTCTCAAGCTTAGCATTCAGTAGCTACAACTTAATTACAGCAATCCAATACTTTTGGTATGTACATACTATATAATTTAATGCAAAGCATCTGAAATCTGGCATCGAAGTGCAGAAGCAAGACCCGCTGTTAGTATGCTGTAGTAATGAAAAATTAATTAATAAATGAATTAATTCATAACTCGCTGTAATTATTGTTGCTTACTCTTGTCAGAATTTTGGAGTGAAGTTTTGTGTTTGCACTCTTTGTGGCTTTATTCCAAAACCCGAAGGAGTCAAACTCATATTGTGTTCATACAAAATTTACTACCCGCAACGTTTTTAAAAGCTTTTAGTTGGTTTTTGCTGTACAGTACAAGCTTCAGATTCAGTTTCCGAGAAAAAATGTTAGTTTGATCGGCGATCCAAAAAATTACAACTTCAATTTCGGTGTCTGGAACATCAAGTTATATAGTAAATTTTACTTAAAATTAAAATTAAATCTCAAAATTATAGTTTTAGCTGATATGTTTAATTTGTATTATCTTAAATTGATAATGTTAAATTTGTATATATTATGTTAGTAAGGCAGGCCGCGATCATCATCTGCCTCACTATTTTGAGTAATTTTACTTCATTTGCTTAATCTACATATATAATTTTACACAATTACGCTCTAGTATTTCGGAAGGATAAAATGAAGAAATTTTAGTGAAACTAGTGTGTAAGATAAGTGTGACAAGGCAAAAACCGACTTTAGATCTAGTCCCACTTAGCTTTTTGAAGAAATCATTTCGGATCGCCGGATCGGACCGGATCGATCGATCCAGGACCCGGATCGGATCGGATCGACGAATAATTTTGCTGGATCGGATCGGTTATATTTTTAGCTGCCGATCCGATCCGATCCACATCACTACTAGCCACACCCCATCAAACGTAAGTGATTAATGCTTAATACTTACCAAACAAACTGAATGCCACGTTATGTGAAAATGCCACGACCAAATAGCTTATCAGTTGAAATACTATCACCGTACCCATCCGAACGCTAAAAACAGAATTACAGTAATTTTAAGTTACAATTTTATACTAACTTCACGTAAGTTAAATTAATTTCCATATCGCAGAATTGGAATGTTTTCTGTTGTTTCTCAAACGACTACCTTTTACTGATGCATTAATTCAATCAATACAATCGGATTACATCCATAATACACCTTATGTGCATATGTTCTAACAAGCAAATGTTTCGGTACAATACGTGATCAAGTCACAACATTTTCAAGGCGCTACCTCAGCTATATCTCAGTTTGTAAAACTTTCCTTTATCTCTATGGAAAAATTTATTACAACAAATTACGGTTTTTTTGTCGAGATAAAGTTACAATTTAGATGCTATTTTGGACAGATATAATTTCTGAAGACTGCTGATAGGTTTCTAGCTAAAGCATCCAAGTCCAGAAGATGTGTCTTCAGTTTTTCTCCGACTCTGAAATTAGCCGAGCCCTTCAAAGAAAAATTGTATTCAAATCACTTTCCCTTTCTCTAGACGTATTTTCCTAGACATTTTTGCTGATATTGTAGCCTGCGGGGTTTCTCCTGTGAAAGGTTTAGAATAGAGACAAAAACCATTGTCCCTTTAGAATGACCGATTAGCCGAGTGGTCTGAAACACTAGCGGCGACTTGATGGTCGGTGGTTCGATCCCAGTGGGAGTACAGTTTTTATAAATTTTCAGAGCAATAACGGATGTGTCTGGCTTACTATTCGGAAATAAGTACCGGCACCCGATTTCAGTAACGATAAATGTGCTTCGTTTGTCTTTATACCTAAAGTAATACTCCTTTTTAGGTCAAAGGACAATTTAAATTTAAGATTTCAAAACTCAAGATTAAATTAAACTTTAACGTTTTCTGTAATTCAGTGAAGGTGCAAAATGAGCCGTTTTTTCATCCATAGATAAAGAAATTGTTAAAGCATCACTAGAGATCTGAAATAATCTTTTTGGAACTGTCTTTCTTTCACGTTAGTGCACAAATTGCTCATTAGTGACTCAGCTACCAAACCTAGCAAAAAGGTTGTATATAAATTTGATCAAATCCATTCCGTTCTCACTTCATTTTAAGTTACTAATTTGCATAAGATCTACTATCTAGAAATTTAATTAGAATTAGATTGCTTAACTGGCTTTTAATTGAACTTCCGCTTCTGGAAACGCTTATAACGAGTCACTGCCATTTAAGTTCAGTGTTTATAATCAACCAGTTTACCTTACATCAACATTTACATCAACCCTTCCCTCATAGAAGTAGAGCGATCCCTTGCCGATAAGGCTGGATAGTTATTACATTACTTACCTAATGCTATTCGCTGTGTGGAGATTCGCAGATTTAGGATGCTCAGCGTAACAAAATTATATTCTATCCGATTTTGCAATTTGCAATGCCATGCAGTATTGCAAATTTTGCTATGAAACGACTCGGGTAATTGTTAAAGATAATTATTCAGGATCAGCTTAGTTCCAGTCAAATTTATAAAACTGACGTCAAGCAGACACTACTCGTAACCAGTGCAAGACCAAGTGGAGTGGACGGTATGTACCGGAAAAGATTTAGAATTCATGAGAGACATCAACACTATAGGTTAGAGACCTTCACGGGCCGAAATTTTCAGGCCCGTGAAAAGTTTGGGTCGGCCCGGTCCGGCCCGCTCCAAGAAATTTCGACCTCGGCCCGGCTCGGCCCGTGAAAAGTTTGGGTCGGCCCGGCCCGGCCCGCTCCAAAAAATTTCGACCTCGGCCCGGCCCGGCCCGGCCCGTAAGTTTAAAACTGTAATCAATTTTTTGCTATGCAAAAACAGTTTAACATTGACATTTTTCGTTAAATTTTTGTATTATATGATTTCGGCGCACTCGCCATTTCTCCCCAACTCCTTGGCTTCAAGTTATAAGAATTTTAAAACACTTAGCAAACGAAAACACTTGTAGTTCCGAAGTGAACACTCTACAACCCTTTGACGAACGAATTCGTTCGTCAAAGTCAAATTAGTGAAGCCAAGTCCAAGAATTTTCGTTCAAAATTAAATTATTGTTGGCTCCAAATTATTGCATAAATGCTTACAATCAGTACGAACCTAGTTAGAAACTTAGAACTTCGCAACTATTTTCAACAAAACCATGAAAGCAATCAAAATTTATATAGTTTCCAAAAATGTAAAAGATTAAGGGGGGGGTCACTTTTTCGCCGATTTTTCGACCATCTCCGATTTTGCTGATTTTCACATATTTTGTAGTCCCCATGGGTCCGCGAAACAAGACAAGTGCGTTTTGCGAAATATTGCTTCTATCGTTCTGTACATGCCCTTAAAGGTGACCTCGACATGTGTTAAACATAGGAAAATGAAAAAGTTAGGTTAAAAAGTTTGTGGCAGAATAATTTTTTGCTGTATAAGAGTCAGAACTTTGAAACCTTTTCAGAACCATTAAGGACATATTGTAGAGTGCAGCTATCTCCTCTGAAACGATTGTGTTCAGTATTGGATTTTTGGCGAATTTTTAAAGTCAGAATTTTGGAAAATCGCCCATTTTTGGACCATGAAAAACAGCACCTACGGTACTCTTTTGCTTGTCCTGAACGATTGGCAAACGCTACAGAAACGGCCAATAGATAGCTGCACTCTACGCTTAAAGCCGCGTCTTATGAAAGTACTCGCATGTTTCTATCATCTACAGTAAGCTCAAAAAACTTGCCACAAAAACAGCAAATTTTGCTAAAAATGGCCATTTTTCATAATTTTCACATTCTTTTGATAATTTCTCACTCATTATGTGGTAAAAGATCACCAAACTTGGCAGATTAATTAATATGTCTATGTCTGTCACATAATGTGGCCAAAACAAATGCGTCAATATTGAACATGCTGCTGTGGCGGCACCTTTGATCTTTATAGGTGAAAAATGTCAATTTTAAAATTTTTCCAAATATAGACAAAATTGGTATCAATCGATAGCTAATGGAACGAGGAGCAACTTTTCTCATACAACCATGGGTCTAAAATGTTGTCTGTGCAAGATAGAACGAGTTAAAGTTATACTGGGCAATCCTGCAAGGTTAGGTCAGTGCAGCACTCAAGCATGCATTATGAACGCCTGGATAGCTGGCCTTGAGCCAAGTCTGCACTTAAATATTACCTTAGTAAAAGCTTTAATTTGGTGTATCGGTTAACCCTGCTTTCGGTCGCGTTTGGTCTCCACCTGACCTTGCAGGGCTCATCGCCGGAATTTTCAAGGTTTCCGGCTTTGAACCTGAATAACTCTGTCACAGTTTAATTTCGAACGCTAATATTCTAAGTTATTTTTCAGAACATATGGGGGCATATTATGTGTAAAAATGAGCGAAGTCCGTGACTATCGATTTTTGACCAAAGTGACCCCCCCTTTAAGTAGCTATTTAAAATGATAAAAGACCTCAAATATTTCTGCATGTGCTTTGAGAACTTTTAGCACATATATATTAGTATTAAAAGGAAATAAATATAGAAAAAATGTAATGAATCTTGGTCGGCCCGGCCCGAAGCCCGGCCCGCTCTTGCACTCAGCCCGGCCCGGCCCGGCCCGCTCCCAAAATTTGTCTCCTCGGCCCGGCCCGGCCCGGTCCAAAAACACCTCCAAAGTCAGCCACTGTAAACAAACCCGTTGTAGCGAATTCACGGCCACAGCTGCATGCGCTCACATACGCGCTTCGACACGAGTCTCAAATCCACTATTAAATTACTACTAAGCTACATATAATGAAATTTCGTACATTTGAATGCATTTTGTATGTATATATTCTGGGTGGGTATTAATTGGTATGGTTTATATAGTTAGACTAATTACTAAGTAAACAATTACTCAAATTGTTTTGATTATAAATATTACTTTTATTATTTGATATTATTATCAGTAATTATAATTAAGTTCAAATTAAGATGAAAATTACAAATGTTGGGTTTCACCTACTCGTATGGAAATATTGCCATAAAGAATGGAGCGGTCAACTTCAAAAGGAAGGAGGGCAAAACGTCCGCCAGCAGGATTGCCTAAAAAAGCTAATTACTAGCAATTACTTACTAATCAAATAGTGGTCGTGAGATCTAAGAACAAAATATTTGAGAATACGACATGCGTCAATTTTAGAGATTGTTGTTTCCCATATCAGTGATATAACTGGGTCCCCGGGTCAGTTCGGGTTACTTTTTAGCCCGGGTCCCATTGTCAAAGCTTCGTCTTCCCCTGTCCCTGACCCGGTGTTTCCGATTTATAACAAGATTTTAAAAATTTTGCTAAAAATTAGTTGTGAAGTAGTAGTCTCTAAAGACTACTCTTTCCTTGTTCCTAAAACTGATTATGCCTTCATTGATTGTCGGACTTGCTCAAAAACAAGCCATTTTAAGACATTAAGCCGTTTTAGATAGAAAACACTTTTGCTAGAATTTTGGGATTTTCAGAAAATTCAGGTCATTGGCATCGGGTGAGAGCTCAACCCGGTCACCGAGTGAAGGATATGTGGCCCAGTTCCATCACTGGCACCTGTGTTTTGGCATCCTTTGAACTAAAATGCATCTGATTAGACAATCGCCAACCTCATTGGGCAACATAAATTAAGTGTAACCTAAAGATTAGATATAGTGGGTTGCCTTTGTTGGAGTTTTAATCATAGTTATCTTCAATTCCTGCTAATTTTTTAATCTTCTAATTTCTACCGCTTACGCTTTCCTAGCATTTTTGCATTTATAATGGATTGTAATTTCTTTCATCCTTGGATTTGAACCTTTCACAAATAGCTGTCACTTTTGCACTTAGAAACTATTGCATGGGCTTTTCTGTTTCTATTTCTCTAATTGACGGGCTTTTTGTTCCCTATACTATACAGAAGGGATGGTCTTTTTCAGCGGGCAATAAATGTACGTTACTGAGGATTCGTAAATCAATACA